>MCJB01001682.1:4372-14417 GCA_002018475.1 Nicotiana obtusifolia
CACATGGTGCAGGGAGTAATGTGAGTACTTCCAACTCAGTGAGTAATACAAATAAATAACGACTGAAAGTAAGAAAACACATAATTCACAAGACAATCCATAATGAAGTAATGAAACATCAGTGAAATAGTAAACCAGTGTAAATTCAAGTAGAATCTCCTTTCAACGGTAAAACATGTACGTCTTTCAAGTAAATAACGTGAAGTAAAGAAAGCACTTTAAAACCGCCCCTCGGGCTCAACATCATTTAAAAACAGTAAAATCTTTCAAACTCCGGTTACCAGTTGTCATTGTTACCAACTGTAACCTACAGTTGTCATTGTTACCAACTGTATTATCTCTTGTTACCGGTTTTCATTGTTACCAACCGTAACCTACAGTTGTCATTGTTACCAACTGTATTATCTACCCATCTCCGGTTATCAGATGTCATTGTTACCAACTGTAATTATCATAATGGGTACCCGCGCTCACTGTGGGTGGTTCAGACTCCGGGAGGGGCTTCTTACGGCCCAAGCGCTATATCATATCTCGTGGCGGCGTGCCACCCGATCCCATTTACATCATATCCGTGGCGGCGTGCCACCCGATCCATTTCAAAATCATTTGAAAACATCATTTAGTTTTCAAAAATGAGTTCAAATAATGATTCAAATCATTAGCAAATACCCCTGAAGGGTTTACCTAACCGGCGTGAAGCCCAAATATGATTTCAGTAAACAGTGATAAATTACCCCTGAAGAAATATGATTTCAGTAAACAGTGATAAATTACCCCTGAAGGGCTCACATAACCGGCACGAAGCCCAAATATGATTTCAGTAAACAGTGATAAATTACCCCTGAAGGGTTTATATAACCGGCACGAAGCCCAAATATGGCTGGAAGGCCAAATCTTTATATTATCAAATCAGTTCCAATCAAATAGATAGTAAAAATCATTAATCGGGACGGACCAAGTCACAATCCCCAGTAGTAAATGACCCCACGCTCATCATCGAACGTGTGCCTTACTTCAATATAGCACTACGATGTGCAATCCGGGGTTTCAAACACTCAGAGCATCATTTACAATCATTACTCACCTCAAACTAGCTAAATCCTTAGCCCGCGATGCCTTTTCCCTTTGAATTGGCCTCCACGTGCGTCGAATCTATTCAAATTCAGAATAATTACGTCACATTATGCTATGGGGACAAAGCTCAAGCGAAAATAATAAAAATTACTAGAAAATCCCGAAATTAGCAAAACCCGAGCCCCGGGCCCACTCCTCAAAATTCAGAAATTATCACTTCAACGGGTTCCTTATCTCCTCACGAGTTCAACCATATAAAATTTGTCGAATTCCGACACCGGATCGACCTCTAACCCTCACACCTAAGCCTTAGGGTTTTCCACAATTTTTCCCAACAAAAATCACCAATTAATTGCTAAAAATAGTGATAAACTGAGGTAATTCCTCCAAATTTAGTTAGGAATACATACCCCAATGTTTCTCTTGGAAACCCTCCAAGAATTGCTTCAAAACTTGTTTCAATCCGAGTTCTATTGCGCCAAGTATGCTTAAGATGACAAAAACTCTTCCTTTAAGAATTTGTCTATGAAAATCTCCTTTGAATATAGTTTTGAGGTTCATTTATGGTGATTCTATGGTGTTTCAAGGTGTTCTTCTTCGTGGGTAACGAATACGGATCTTGTAGGGCAAAATGAACACTGAGTTCTACTTAAAAAGCATAAAAAAACCGGGTTAAAACGCCTTCTTCAGGTCAAAAATGCGATCCTGTTTGCCAAAAATGCGGACCGCATTTCACCTTTGCGGTTCGCATTTTGGTCGCATTTCTCGCCCCCAGTTTCTGCCTCAAAATGCGACATTCTGGGCCAAAATGCGGTTCGCATTTCACATTCTGCGGTTCGCATTTCTGACGTTTCTTCAGATTTTTTTCCTCGACACAAAAATGGGCATAACTTTCTCATACGATGTCCGAATTGGACGATTCTTTTTGCTATGGATCCGAAATTTTGATATGGATCTAATGATTCAATCAAAACTGAATTTTGAGTTCATTTTCATAATATGATACCTCCTATTCTTGAAGGTACGACATCGGCACCTTCTTGAAATGCCAAAGTTAAACTCCATCAACCATCCAAAATCCATTCAAGACCTTTGGGACTTCAACCAAACACTCCAACATGTCCCATAACATTATTCAAACTTGTTCTAACCTTCGGACCGTTCAAATCAACATCATAACATCAAATTCGCATCGGATTCAAGCCTAAGGATCTCAAAATCTTCTAAATCGCTCTTTTGATCTAAACTCGACCAAACCACGTCCGAATGACCTGAAATTTTGCACACAAGTCATAAATCACATATCGAAGCTATAGCAACTTTCGAAATTCGATTCCGACCCTCGGATCAAAATCTCGCCTGTCAACCGGAAATCGCCAAAATTCTAACTTCACCAATTCAAGCCTAATTCTACACGGAACCTCCAAAACTAATTCCGATCACACTCCTAAGTCATAAATCATCTCCCAAAACTAACCGAATCTTCGGAATTCACATCCGAGCCTTCTAACTCATAAGTCAACGTACAATTGACTTTTACAACTTAAGCCTCCTTGAAAGAGACTAAGTGTCTCATTTCTTACCGATTTCACTCCGAATGCAACTTACTCAATTAAAGACCTAAAAACACTGATAACAAGGCATAATGATACAGATATTGGGGAAGACGGAGTAGTAACTCAGGAGACGATTTACCGGGTCGTCACACTATTATGGAAAAACCAAGAGTTTTTTATCAAGCTCTCTTTCAAGAAAAATGAAAACATCAATCCGACCAAGGCCAGTCATTCAGGCATGAATCCAGATCATCTTCAGCTTGTAAAGAAAGAATGCGAAGAATTTTTGGAATTTGATCTGATAGAGCCGTCGGATTCATAATGGGCACGCAAAGCATTTTATGTTAACAAAAGAGTTGAGCAGACAAGAGGAAACTCAGGTTAGTTATTAATTACCAGCCACTAAACCATTTCCTCCAAGATGCTAAATTCCCCATCCCAAATAAACTCACTCTTTTCTCCCACCTAGCCAAGGCCAAATATTTTTCCAAGCTTGATTTAAAATCTGGATTTTGGCAATTGGGAATCCACCCTGAAGAACGACCCAAAACGAGATTTTGCATCCCCGATCATCACTTTCCAGTGGAAAGTCATGCCCTTCGGGTTGAAAACTGCACCCTCCTTGTTCCAAAAAGCCATGATAAAAATCTTCCAACCCATCATCCATACCTCCTTAGTTTACATTGATGACATCCTGTTATTTAGTGATACATTGGAAGAACGTGTCAACTTGCTTCGTCAATTTGAGACATTAGTAACATAGTACGGAATCATGCTCTCAGCAAAAAGATGGTTCTTGCTCAAAAGGAGATTGATTTTATCGGAATGCATTTTGCCCAAGGTGAATACAGTCCAGGACCACATATATGTCAGGAATTACTTAAATTTTCGAATACCAACCTCACAACAAAGCAGATCCAACAGTTCTTGGGTATAATAAATTATGTAAAATATTTCATCCCAAACATCGCTACATACATTTCGCCGCTCACAAAAATGCTCAAGAAAAATGCACCATCATGGGGAGAGAAACAGGATTAAGCAGTCGGAAAAATAAAGGAGATATGTAAAAATGTCAAGTCTCTCTACATCCCTTCAGATGGAAAGAAGATACTGCAAACTGATGCCAGCCATGAATACTGGAGTGCTGTTCTATTTGAAAAAAAAGATGGCTAGAGGAAAATATGCGGATACGCCAGTGGAAAGTTTAATGATGCCGAGCAACATTATCACTTCATTTTCAAGGAAATTCTTGCAGTAAAGAATGGAATCAAGAAATTCAATTTCTTCCTTATCCATATAGAATTTCTAATAGAAATGGATATGAAGGCTTTCCCAAAGATGATCCGGATAAACTCAAAAATTATCCCCAATCCGCAGATTCTAAGATGGGCTCAATGGTTCTCTCCATACAAGTTTCAAGTCAAGCACCTGAAAGGAAAGGATAATATTCTGGCAGATTTTCTGTCACGACTGGAAGAATTTTCAAAAAGATTTCCCACAGCAAAACTGAAGTCAAAGCAAGAGCCAATTAGCCACATCTTTATGCTTTCAAATACACCAGGAACAACTTCATTAAAGCCAACAGATCATCCACCGGAGTTGTTCAACCTCATGAATCCCTTTGATCCGTCTATTATTATGGAAAGAAGAACTTATTATGAGCTCCAAGTTTTTCGGCATTATGGAGGATCCATTCTCAAGCCTTATGGTGTCAATCCAGAATATCCCTTCTTCCATATATTCATAGCTTAAGCCAAGGATTTTCAACAAGAACTACTGTGGTTTTTCTGGTACCTATGCCATCAGCATTATATTTTCATGGAATTCAAATGCAACGTCTTCAAGAATTTTGATAACATTGCACGAGCCCTTGGAATATTTTTACTATGGTTCAAGCCTAGAAGATATTGAAAAAAATGTTTCAGTGATTCCTACGCAGCAAAGATATTCATGTTTTATAGGCCCGTGAAGATCATTAATGGAAAAGTCCAGGCGCAATCAGAGGCATCATTCTGGTGGAATTTTCCCGTGTCCATTATATCAATGGAGGAAGAATATAGCGAGGCACAAAGAATCCTTTTTCAGCAGAATAGGTGCTTCCCTAAAGAGATATGGCCAAAAGATTGGGCAAGCTGGAATTATACCAATACTCATCCTCACTGGGAAAGAGTCCGGGAAGCAGCAAACGAATATCAAACACCATATGAAGTCATCCGAGAAAAGATCACTCCTGACATTTCCAGATTAAAGTTGCGGATTACATCTCTCAATTCAAAGGAGAAGGAACATAGCAGGGAAGAACCGTCAAGTTCCAGGCGTTACTTCACAAGGTCTTCGAAAAGATGCCTGGAAGACAATTCTATGATCGATAAAGGATAATTATCTTAATCCCTGCTAATCACACCATAATCCTACATTACCTACCAAAAAACCCTCAAAAAACATCCTACCCATGCCAAGACAAATTTCCACATCTTTTCATACTATCCGGGCCCCACTTCACCTTGTTTTCACATGCTTCCACATGCCCCCACATGCTTCGTCACATGCAACAGAATACTTTCACATGGCGTCACATGCTCCCTCATACTTTCACATGCTACACCATGTATATTTCACCCCGTTCACATGTTTTCAGGTGTTTTTAGTTGTTTTGCCTAAAGTTCTTCACATGCCGAGAGGGACCCGCTTGTACATAAGTTTGCCATGTAAGATAGGTTTATTTTATCCAGAAAGTTTGTCTTGTAATAACCTCCTAGTCCTATATAAAGAAGGCCTTGTAGTAGTTGTAGGATCATCTTAGAACCATCTTTAAAAACCATCTTGTAAACATCGTAACCTTTGTAAATCTCTTGTGATATATTACATATGAGTGCTTTCTACATTTCCCTCTTGTTTTTCCTTTCGAATGGATGGAAAGGCCGGTCCATGTATGAAAATAAAGTAAGAATACTCTTTGAAAGTTAGCTTATTGTAGTACAAAAGTTTTTTGAGTTATGAACAGCTAACGTTGGTTATAGTACAAAAGTTTTATGACTTGTGTAGCTTGGCAACCCGTCCCTAATGGGTTGTTGAAGCTAGCCCCTTTTTGTAGGAAAACTTTTGAGACTATAAACAAATTAACTGTTTGTGTAGCTTGGCAAGCCGTCCCTTATGGATTGTTGAAGCCAGCCCCTTTTGTAGGGAAACTTTCGTATCTATGATTTAGCTTGCTTTCTTAGAGTCTCTTGCTTTGTTCCTTGTACAGTGGTATCAGAGCCAGCCCATCCTTTCAAAGGGAGGAACAGTTTACAAAACTATGTCTGAGTCATTTCCATCATCCTCTTCCTTAGCAAAAATGAATATGTTTCCTACTCTATATAAAACCCTATCTAAAAAATATGATTACACGATGTTTTCCACTGTTTTACTACTCATCCACTTTTACTCAGTTTTTAGACTTCAATAATTTTTTAATGATGTTTTTGCGCTGAGAACTACTGTTTTACTATGCCCGAGAGGCTTGTGATGATTTTCTGACTAAGTGCGGCCGAGGGCCAGATGTGAGGATATACTGAGTGATATGAGGCCTAGGGCCTGAGATACTTTATATGCCACGAGGTGGCTTGTGACTGATATGAGGTCGAGGTCCTGAGATAATTTATATACGCTACGAGGTGGCTTGACTAATATGAGGTCGAGGGCCTAGATCTGATGCCACGAGGTGGCTTGATATTGCGCTTGGGCCGTAAGGGGCCCCTCCCGGAGTCTGTACACCCCTAGTGAGTGCGGGTACCCATTGTGATGTGAGATATAACCCGAGAGGTTGTTATTGTACCATGTGATAGCCCGAGGGGCTGGTATTGTTCTAAGATTTGAGCCCGAGGGGCTGGTACTATTCTGCGATATTGCCCGAGGGGCGGAATTGTTGATAAGGAGATTTTACTTGATTTCTCACTGATTTACTGTTTTCAAATGATGTTTTATTACTTCCTTATAGAATGCCCTGTGCTTTACGTGTTTTCTTACTTTCAGTCGTTATTTATATTTATTACTCACTGGGTCGGAGTACTCACATTACTCCCTGCACCATGTGTGCAAATTCAGGCGTTGTTGGTTCCGCTCCGGAGTGCCGACTCCTTCCGTCCAGGCAGTGATTCAGAGACTACGAGGGAGCTGTTGGCGTCCGCAGCCCCGTATCTCCCTTATCTTACCGTTTCCATGTTTTTCAAACAGTTGTACCAGATATTATATTTAGTAGACTTGTATCAGGATCCATAGTTGCTCATGACTTGTGACACCCCGGTTTAGGCTGTGTCAGGATAGTTTCTATTATGGTTAGCTATATTTTCGCGAATGATTGGTATTAAATCATGCTTATATTGTTTTCATGTTAATTGACTGCTTAAAATGACATTTTGATTAAATTGGCTGACCTTGTCTTCACGAGAGGCGCCATCACGACCGGGTTCGGGATTAGGGTCGTGACAGATTCATAGGGTGTTAACAAGAGAATTCCTATCAATAATAAAGAAAATAAATAATAAAAGCCATATTCCACAAAAACAAATTCTAGAAAGAAATAGGGAAAAAGAGAATTCAAGAGGCCCATAAGTATCAAAATAAGGATAAAGACGACTGCGCCAACTTGATATTTTGGTATTATCGCCACAAAGAAGAGATTTTGGATTTTCCATAGAAGATGGGATCAGAACTTAATAAATTTAAAACTTTCTATTCCATATCCATTACAACTAGTATTTGTGTGTTTTTGCTTGAGCTTTACGAGGTGAAAGTCTCATATACGGTTCTTAAAGGGGGAGTTACGCCTATCTCAATAAAGTATATGATTGGTTCGAAGAACGTCTCGGGATTCAAGCAATTGGGGATGATATAACTAGTGAATACAATTTGAAAAAAAAAAAGAGAAACAATTTTGTTGACAAGTATATATTTTTTATTTTGTCAGAAGAGTCCTCCGAATATTTTGGTCTTACATTAGTTTCGATATCTTTTTTGAATATGAACAAAGAAGAGATGATAGGCTCATTACATTCATAAATAGATATGAGAATTTACCTTAAGTAATTGAGCGTGAGAGCCAAATGAATCGAAAGATTCATATTTGGTTCGGGAAGGGATTATGGAATTTTTGAAAGGAAGGGAAAAATAATCTACTTTCATTAAGTGATTTATTAGATAATAGAAAATAGAGGATCTTGAATACTATTCGAAATTCAGAAGAACTGCGTGGAGGGGCTATTGAACAACTCGAAAAAGCACGTTCTCGCTTACGGAAGTAGACAGCGAAGCCGAGAAGTTTCGAGTGAATGGATACTCTGAAATAGAACGAGAAAAATTGAATTTGATTAATTCAACTTATAAGACATTGGAACAACTAGAAAATTACAAAAACGAAACAATTCAGTTTGAACAGCAAAGGGCGATTAATCAAGTCCGACAACGGGTTTTCCAACAAGCCTTACGAGGAGCTCTAGGAACTCAGAATAGTTGTTTGAACAACGAGTTACATTTACGTACCATTAGTGCCAATATTGGCATGTTGGGAGCAATGAAAGAAATAACTGATTAGTCTTTCTACTGTAGGTATTATTTTTTTCTTTCAAAAAATAATAAAGAAAGAATCATGGTAATCATTCGAGCGGATGAAATTAGTAATATTATCCGTGAATGTATTGAACAATGTAATAGAGAAGTAAAGATTGTAAATACCGGTACCGTACTTCAAGTAGGCGACGGCATGCTCGTATTCACGGTCTTGATGAAGTAATGGCGGGTGAATTAGTCGAATTTGAAGAGGGTACAATAGGCATTGCTCCGAATTTGGAATCAAATAATGTTGGTGTTGTATTAATGGGCGATGGTTTGTTGATACAAGAAGGAAGTTATGTTAAAGCAACGGGAAGAATTGCTCAGATACCCGTGAGTGAGGCTTATTTGGGTCGTGTTATAAATGCCCTGGCTAAACCTATTGATGGTAGAGGTGAAATATCAGCTTCTGAATTTTGATTAATCGAATTTGCCGCTCCTGGTATTATTTTGCGCCGTTCCGTATATGAGCCTCTTCAAACCGGGCTTATTGATATTGATTCGATGATCCCTATAGGAGTTGGTCAACGAGAATTAATTATTGGGGACAGACCGGTAAAGCAGTAGTAGCCACAGATACGATCCCCAATCAATAAGGTCAAAATGTAATATGTGTTTATGTAGCTATTGGGCAAAAGCATCTTCTGTGGCCTAGGTCGTAACTACTTTACAGGTAAAGGGAGCGATGGAATACACTATTGTGGTAGCCGAAACGGCAGATTCCCCTACTACATTACAATACCTTGCTCCTTATATTGGAGCAACTCTTGCTGAATATTTTATGTATCGTGAACGACACACTTTAATTATTTATGATAATCCCTCCAAACCAGCGCAAGCTTATCGCCAAATGTCTCTTCTATTACAAAGACAGCCCGGTCATGAAGCTTATCCAGGAGATAATTTTTATTTGCATTTACGCCTTTTGGAAAGAGCCGCTAAATTAAGTTCTAGTTTAGGTGAAGGAAGTATGACCGCCTTACTAATAGTTCAAACTCAATCGGGAGATGTTACGGCTTATATTCCTACTAATGTAATTTCCATTACTGATGGACAAATCTTCTTATCCGCCGACCTATTCAATTATGAAATCAGACCTGCTATTAATGTGGGTATCTCCGTTTCCAGAGTGGGGTTCGCAGCTCAAATAAAAGTCATGAAACAAGTAGCTGGTAAATTAAAATTAGAACTAGCAAAATTCGCAGAATTAGAAGCCTTTGCACAATTTGCTTCTGATCTCGATAAAGCTACTCAGAATCAATTGGCAAGAGGTCAACGATTACGGGAATTGCTTAAACAATCCCAATCAGCTCCTCTCACGGTAGAAGAGCAGATAATGACTATTTATAGCGGAACAAACGGCTATCTTGATTCATTAGAAGTTGGAGTGGTAAGGAAATTTCTTGTTGAGCTACGTACTTACTTAAAAACTAATAAACCTCAGTTCCAAGAAATCATATCTTCTACCAAGACATTTACCGAGGAAGCAGAAGCCCTTTTGAAAGAAGCTATTCAGGAACAAATGGACCGTTTTATACTTCAAGAACAAGCATAAGGAAATATTGATCACTTTTGTCTTAATCTTAATAAAAAAAGGAATAAAGTGTCCTGGATTCAAATATTCAAACAGTCTTTCTTGTTATCGAAATCTAAATATATATATATATATAGGATTTGAACCTATACCAAAGGTTTAAGACCTCTGTCCTATCCATTAGACAATGGACGCTTTTCATTCTAATTTTTTTTCATATTTTAACTCTTTGTTTAAAAAAAAACAAAAAGAATCGGATGTGAAAGAATTTTTGGAATTGTCTATTCAA
>MCJB01001683.1:1162-15568 GCA_002018475.1 Nicotiana obtusifolia
ATATATATATATATATATATATATATATTAGTCTTGTCCCACATCGGTAGTAGAGTAGTATATGCTTTGTAAAATATAGTTATAAATAAGGGCTTCTTGTATTGAATAAGAATATCAATAATATATTCTCTTTTTCCCGTGCTTTCTCACATATAACACATGGAGAATATACAGATAACAACAGATTATTCAACTACACAGTTCCTAGGAATTGACCAAGTCACCATTCTTACGGTATACGCCCACACGCCCGTCACCTAGCATGTGCCTCACCTCAAAACCAATCACATGACTCATAATATGGGGTTTCATATCTTCAGAACCATATTTAGAACTGTTAATTACCTCAAACAGTGCAAATCCCTACTCCAACACCCTCTTGCCTCGTGAATCAGCCTCCAAAGGCCTCGAATCTAGCCAGAAACAGTTCGATACAATCAACTCGAGCTAAAGGATTTAATTCCATAAGAAAAACACTATGTTATTAATCAAAAGTCAATTCAAAAGCTGGTCCACTGGGCCGAAGTCTCGAAATCCGATAAAAGTTACAAAACCCGAAAGCTCATCCAACCACGAGTCTTACTATACCAAATTTATCAAATCCGATACCAAATCGTTACCCAAATCCCCAAATTCCACCCACCAAATCCCAAGAACTCCCAAATTACACCTTAAATACACACAAACTAGGTGAAAAATCCGATGGGGAAACTAGATTATTGATTAAAAATGAACACAAATGACTTACATCAAGAAGCCACTCGAAAATCCTCTAAAAATCGCCCAATCCCGAGCTTGAAATGTTAAAAATGAAGAAAAATCGCGAACCCTTGAATTTAATTTTCTGTCCATCCTTTTCGCTCCTGCGAAACTTAACTGCATCTGCTTTTCCGCTTTTTCAAAAATCTACTGCTTCTGCGGTCCTGCCAAGGCTCCACTACCTTCGCTTCTGCGATCGTGCTTCTGCTTAATTTCCTTCGCACCTGCGGCCACTGCCCCTCTCTCTCATTTTCGCTTTTGTGTTGCCATGCTCGCTTCTGCGAGCTCGCACCTGCGATAAAAAATCCCCAGTTGCTATTACACAAGCAGACTCCCAGCTTCAACAATGCACCAAGTCTTGTTTTCGATCCGTTAACCATCCGAAATCAACCCGAGGCCCCCGAGACCTCAACTATACATACCAAAAAGTTCTAAAAATACGATATTAACTTAGTCGAGCCCTAAAATCACCTCAAACAACATCAAAAACATGAATCGCACCCTAATTCAAGCCTATTGAAACTAAGGAAATCCCAAATTTTACGATCGATGCTTAAACCTATCAAATCACGTCCGATTGGCCCCAAATTTTTCACAAAAGTCACAAATGATACCACAGACCTATTCCAACTCCTGGAACTCTAATCCAAGCTCGGTAACCACAAAGTCCACTCTCTGTCAAACTATCAAATTTTCAATTTCCGCCATTTCAAGCCTAATTCCACTACGGACCTGCAAATCACAATTCGGACATGCTCCTAAGTTCAAAATCACCCACGGAGCTAACAGAACTATCAAAACTCCATTTCGGAGTCGTTTACATATAAGTCAACATCCGGTCAACCTTTTCAACTTAAGCTTCCAACCTTGAGACTATGTGTCTCAATTTATTCCAAAACCTCTCCGTACCCGAACCAACTAACCCAGCAAGTCACCTAACAACTGTAAAGCATAAAATGGGCAGTAAAAGGGGGGAACAGGGCTACAACTCTTGAAGCGACCGACCAAGTCGTTACACTTGCATATTGAGGGTTGAAATTAAGTGAACTCTGAATTCCATGTACATAGAGTGGTTAGTTCCAATTGAGCATTTCTATGTTCACATGTCAGTTTAGAACTCTGCCCGACTTGTTGTTTGAGGCGAAATCCTAGGATGTTCTCAAGTTAGGAAATAATTGTAGCCCATCTTTGTCTAGCCACACGAGCTTAAATTGACCTACCTACAATTGTAAATTATCCCTAGATAACCCCTTTGTGCATAATGACATGTTCACCTTCTTTCTTTGATAGCCTAATGATGCCCCTTAGCCTATGATGTTAATTGCATAAATTCTTACTCTGTTCCCTAATAACACACGTCACTTGAACGTTGTGAAAGTCCTTAGAGCGTGAAGGAAGTGGTATGAGAAACAAAAAAAAAGGATGTCAATCGTGCTTTTTAGTGCAAAGAAGCAATGTTAATGACAAATCTTGTGTTGTTGGTGTGTAACTAAAGTGTGAATTTTAGGAACATGCCTAGAAAATTGTTGAAGATATGCACAACCTTAAGAGATATGTATGCAAGGTAGGGGGTGCATCAAGGGGGCATTATTGCTTTTGAAGATACCATACAAAGATGGTTATGGTTGGACTACTATGATCAAATGGCTTGACAACATGGTGATGTTGGGAAGTTCTTAGCGGTGGTGTGTAATTTAGAAAGGGAGAATGTTATTCAAAAAAAAAAAAAAAAGAGAAAGAAAGAAAGAAAGGAAATGTACTTAAGCATCATGTGATGGTAGTGCCACAGGGAGTTGAGTCATTGTTGCCAATATTATCCCACATGTCCCTGAACCTACATCACAACCATAGAAAAGTTTTACTTGATCTTTACTTGAGATGCCTACATTAGTGGATAGCGACAAAATGGGCAACCTTATGATACTGTTTCATGTGCATGTGATATTCACTATGTCTGAAAATGAATACTCAAGGATTTATTCAAGGATGGAAGATTCTTACTCAAGGATGGAACATGTAAAATAGAATTTAAATGAGATATTCAATTCGGAGAAACAATTGTTGAACAGCCAGTAGAAGAGACAGGAATCATAAGTCATAAGGAATTTGGAACTGCTAAGGTAAGGGAGTCGGATCAACAGTTCGAACCAAGAAATGGAAGAACGGACCTCTAGGCGTAACCTTTTGCTTAATACTAGAATCGAGACCCGAAATTTTGTGAACAATGCAGGGTGAGCTAGCACCACTGTCCATATACCAAGCCCGGTTTGGTGAATCTTGAAGGGAAAGACCTGTAAACTGTCGTGAAAAATCTGAAGATGTATATGAATAATTGTGACGATGAGGACAATCCAACGTCAGGTGACCAAAATTTTGACAGATTTGACATTGTGTCTGGGCTTGTGTGGGATTAGGATAAACAAAGGAAGGGATAACAGAGGTTTGAGCGGGTGGAGGTCAAAGTAATCCACGACCAGATGCTGGACAAGACGTGGATCATATCCTCGACAATTTAACTATTAAGCTCTTAGATTATCTTCAATGAAAAACCATTGGATACCTTTTTGCTGAAATTTTGGACACATACCTTCATCAATTCAAGCGTTATTACGCTAGTAAGATAATGAAATCTACGAATAATTACAAAGTTCTTCCATCAAACTTGAAAGAATTTATTTTTCTAGGTAGATTTAAAATGTATCCCTTAGAGTTTAACTCTTTATACGTTTAGTTATAAATTTATTAATGATCTATTAGCTTTGTTCAATATTTAACTAGTGAAGTATGTATATCTTTTGAGAATTTAAATTTGAATAGTTTTTTTATCTTTTAAATGTAACATTAGGAAGGAAAAATAATTGATTTTTATATAATTTTTATTTATAACTGTCGAAAAATATTTAAACGCAATGCTGTTATAGGTGTATAACAATCATTCACTATAAAAGCTAAAAAATATCGAAACAAACGAGGCTGTTCTAGAGAGGGTAGATTGTACGATGTTGAGAAATAACTTGCGTACCTTTGTGCTTTGTTGTATTGCTCTTTATAAGATGATACAGAGTACAAGTGATAATCAAATTCTTTACCCCGAGGAACCTGGAGTTTTTGATGCATACAAGTATTTTTATTGGAACATAGATATATATAATAGAATGCTTAGAATATCTCCATTACCTGCTAAAAGAATCTTGTCAGTATTGGTATAAACGACCCTTCCCTCGCGTTCGGCTATAGCAAGAGCCCCCAAATCTAGAGCTGCTTGTCGTTCCAACCCAGTTCCACCAATGCATTTCTCGGAGCGAGAAAGAGGAAATAAGACTCCTGCTCTCTATGTGATTGCAGCCTCCTGTTCAAACCAAACTATAATACATTAACAAAACCATTATCTATATCAGCAATGTTCAATAGAATTTTAGAAAATTTACTTAGATATGTTATTATCATGACGTGGATCTTACTTCTCTTGAAGTTTTGAGTACTAGTTTATTAGTGATGAGAGTAGCAGAAGTTTGCACTACAGTAATCTTTAGAACAAACCTTATTTTTTTTCCTAAAAAGGAAGCTTTAGAACCCTGCAAACTGCAGAGAGTCCTGGATCTTCTTAATTGGTGATAAATAGTGAAATGTGGTTTAAATTCGTAAACTAAGTCTAATGTGGATACACATGAAGTTCTTTTGTATTCATTTCATGCCAAAAGATATCTAGCTTTGTTGGATTGTATATACAGACATGCGGCATGTATTTATTGGATTGGTGCAAGCACATGATGCGAGTAAATTTTTTACCGTTGTCGTACAGTCCTTGGTAGCGTGGTGGGAGAATATGAAACAAATTCTTGTCAAGAAGTCATTAAGAAGTTGGCAGTTTTCATCTGCTTGTCCTTTGACGTACATTTAAGAGAAAAATAAACATATTTTTCTAAATATGTTTGAAAAATAGCTACGATGAAAATACTGAAGAAAAGAAAAAAATACTAGCAAAAATAGTACATAGAACCAAAGTAAAAGAAATAACGAAGAATAAGACAATACAAGAATACTAGTAATAATAATACTAATAAATAGAAGACGGAGCAGATAAGGTGCTCTAAACTAGAACCCTACACTCCTGTATAGAGTCATGATCTCGGTGAGCTGGAGATGTGCCATTTCCTGTTTAATCACCTCTTCCTATTTCTTTCTCGGTCTACCTCTACCTCTCCTTAGACCTATCACTACCAATATCTCGCACCTCCTCACTATGACATCTTTGCTCCTTTTCACATGCCAGAACCATCTCAGCCTTGCTTCCCCTATCTGTCCACCATGGGGCTACTCCTGCTTGCCATGTATATCTTTGTTCCTAATCTTATCTCTCCTTGTGTGCTCACACATCTATCTAAGCATCCTCATTTCCGCTATTTGCATTTTTTGAACGTGTAAGTCCTTAACTAGCCAATACTCTGTCACATCCAACATAAATGGTCTAACAACTATTCTATGGAATTTACTTTTAAACCTTGGTTCCATTAGTATAACAATTCTTGAATTATTATTCATCGCGTAATGATCTTCACATTATTATTTCCGTCATAAACATTGATCTTTACACTATAATTCCTGCATTTATAAATAGCTAGTAGTTGAACCAAGCAACCCTGTGAGTTTAAGTGGAAGGTTATGGAAGTAGTTTTACAAAAACAATGTGCTGCAGCTGAAGCTCTTTCCTGCAAATCAGAACCTTTCATACCATCACCACTGAAGTCTGAACCCTAGCAAACTTAGACTTCCCCCACTCTATTAACAAGCCATTTTGCTTGGACACTAGATAAGTCACAAGTTTTGGCTTCATTCCTTTACTTCTATATGTACTTATAACCTTATCTTCTTCCCATTTTTAGTACCACAATATGGGCACACCTCTCAACTTACTATAAATAGATCTCATCCTCTCTTTTTTCTTCATATCCTTATTGACTTTATCAATTTAGTGATTTTCTTGATTCTTGGAATGCCTAAGAAAGTGCAAGATAAAAGAAATGCTCCCAAAGGCCACTTTGTGGTTTATGTTGGTAGTGAAATGACAAGGTTTGTTCTGCCTACATCTTACTTGAAAAATCCATTGTTCCAAAAGTTACTTGATAAGGCTGCAGAAGAGTATGGTTTTCATGACACTTACAAAATTCTTCTTCCTTATGATGAATCCACCTTTCGCCAGCTTATTGCCATTTTAGGCAAGTCCTAACCCATGCAAGAGAAAATCTGTTAGGTGTGGAGCATGATTAATATGTAAACTGCTTACGCGGTTCACTATAAAGAGCCCAAGTTTAGGCTGTACTGTTTATTCTCCTTTTACTCTCTACTCTATCTTTCCTCTTCAGATTTCTCTTCTACTTCTTCTTCCAAAACATTTTCTCTCCGAGTGTTAAAGGAATCGATCCTAACAAAATCAACCTTTAATTCTATCACTTATCACAATATTATTTGCTTCCTTTTAAGTTGAGGTGCTTTGGTAAGTATAGTTACTAGTCGGTTAAAGAGAGTTGGGGCGACGACATATAATTACCTTAAAAGGGGGTGCCCTCCCTGAACTTGAAGAAGCGAGCCTCTATCAGAGAAAGTCATTGCGCGCTAGCTCCTTGTCTTGTATAGGGTGGAAAACCTGCGCACCTCTAAACTACAAGCTTTCTTTGAAGCCCCTATATAGTGTAAAGAATTGTTACACTATATGTACATGTGTATTTTAATTTGTTGTAATATGTAACCTACTATATTTTCTAGGTTACTAATCATATTGATAATTACACGTAGTTATCATTTAGATAGTCTTGCGTATCGTATAAAAATTCTTCTGTGTTGTCAAATTTAAAAGTTAATTAAACTCTTTTGGTAAAAGTTGGCCTGAGGATATTCCTAATTTTAAATAAAAAGGAGAGGAGTTAAATTACTATAGTATGGTCAAGGCTGGTAGTTATGGAGCCTATTGTTTGGCTAAGTCAATCCCTAAATACTGTTAATATGATGTGATATTATCAATTTTAAGCTAAGCTCGCATGATTTTGTCCAAAAGATATCATACTATTAAAAGTATTCCTACATCTTGTATATAGTTGTTTAATCTTTTCAACTATTAATATGAGACTTTATTCGCACACATCTAGCAATCTCATCCCTCGAACGAATTGAGCCATTAGCAACCCCGCGCAACAATTGGTCCATCCACAAATCCTCCAATTAAATTCTACGTGGCTCATTACAACGATCCACATGTCAATTTGCAAGTAGCTTCGTGTCAACATAGGTTGAGAGGAGTTTCAAGCTGTACATTGACTGAAGTGCAATTTTATGGGGCAGTTGCCCACAATAATTTAAGACGATAACAGCAACAACAATAATTCTTTTCTTTTTTAGTTGATACAAATACTTTATTTTTTAGTTGCACGGTTTACTATGTAATAGTCTCATAAACGACCAACTCCTATTTACTCTTTCCGATCACTTTTATTTCTCTATTATATTAAATATATATTTTTATTTTACTTATCTATTTTAGTAAATCAAAAAAAGAAAAAAATAATTTCTTTCTTTTATTTTATCTTTATTATTAATTATTCATTTCTCAAATCATTTTTTAAGATTTTTTAAAATACTATTATTATTATGGATAAATATTATAAAATATATATTTTATTTTTTTTAAAAGAAGTGTAAAATTAAAAGTGGACAGCTAAAAATGAACTGATGAACTATGTGGTGTGGTTCAAAGTATAGCATGCTTATTTCTCGAGCCAAATGAACAAAGTAACTAAATTATTCTGTATGTAAAAGTATAAAGATAAACAATAAAGTGATTGTTCACCTCCTTACATAATCGTGTCTTTCCCTTCCCCTTCCCAATGAAGAAATTAGATACTGTTACGCGGCGCCTTCCTGAGGTTTTTTGGAAGGGCGACGTAAGGCTAAGCAATCGATGTCAGTACGATTGCTGTCCGCCAACTGAGGTCCCCTCCGTACGCTAGACTAGATTGTCAGTGCCGTACGAGAAAACCAATATCGTGAGCAACGAGAGAATTGAAAGCAGTAATCGATAATGAATACTGATTGTATTGATGATGATGAAAGCTATTACAAAGCTAATAAGATACCAAGTAGATCACTTATTTAAAATTATTCACATAAATACTTTTCGTTTATTTTAAAAATAGCAGTTTTTTTACAGTTGTAGATATCTCAAAGATTAGGCATTAAATGACAACAGATTTAAAAAAACTTACAGACCCACAAATTAAAGAATTAGTATTTAAGGCTGTAATTATAACACTTGCAAATAAACTACATAACAAAATACATCTGAAATATTAAGATTTCGTTATTATACAATAATTATACCATATATTATATCTGAAAATAACTTATATGATAACACATATAAAAGTACTCATGATATAATACCATTATTATACAAGTATTATTCCACGTATCATACTTAAATTATTCCATGAATCATCAAATACTACTATGATACTAGAATTATACCATATATAATACCTGCAAATAACTTACATAAACATCTGAATATAATTAATATAGTCAAACCTCTCTATAATAATTTTATTTGTTCCGAATGTTTTTGGTTGTTATAGCGAGTGTTGTTATAGAAAACATGTATTATGACATAACGTGAAAATTGATTCCGAAAAAACTTGACTTTTATAGAGAAGTGTTGTTATATAGGGATGCTATTATAGAGAGGTCTGACTGTATTTCATTTCCGAACATGTTAATTAATGAATCCTGCTAAGACTTTGTAAATTTTTTGTAAATATTGCACTATTATGTTTTTCCCCGGGCATTTTACAACACTTATTGGGGTTTTCAAAATGTTTACCCCATTAATAGTGAGCTACGATGCATCAATTTTATTTATATAAAATACAACTCATTTAATAATTATTTAAATATGTTATAATCACTTTTAAAAATTACATAAGGTACAATTTATTTTAAATTCTACAACTTTTAATTTCTCTAATATACTTTTGAGATTCTTTCACCTTAAAGTATCCTTATATATTTCTCTTGAGATTCTCTCACGTAAAAATATTCTTATATATCTCTCTTGAGATTCTCTTACCTAAAATGTATCTTTCCGTATTAATTCTTCTCCAATTTCTCCATTAAAAGGATTCGATATCGATACTAATTAAAAGCACGAATGTCCTTTGCGAAATATCATTCACCATTTTTACCTTTTTAAAATTGAATTCAAACTAGACAAAATAGTCTTTTAATTATTATTTTTAATATTTAAAAATAATTATTTAATTATTTTCCTAATATTTAGGACTTTAATTTTTAATTCCTTCCAATTCTAGAATCCATACACTTTCAACTCCATTTTAATTTAGGAATATTATATAAGCACTTTCAATGACAAACCAGCATAGTTTTGACACCTTTCAATTTAGGAGTATTTTTTCTTTCTTTTTCTTCTAACTTTTGTAGACCTCTTTCCTTTTATTTTATTAGAATATATTTGAGGTTAGTACTAAATTTTTTCAAAGATATAATTTTAGGAGTAAAAATTATCTCACTACGTAATATTAAAGCACTTTACCACTTTATACGTGAAAACAAAATAGTAAAAAAATATTGAGGTTACAATTGGCCACAAATCATTTATATATGTTTATGAAAGTAAGAATAATTACAGAAAATTAAGAAATCATAAAAAATTAAAAAATTGAAAAGCAAAGTGTTTTTGTAGATTTTATCATAATTTTTTAAAGAAAATATAAGCAATTAAAATACTTTTTTAAGTCAAATTGGACTGACTTTTAAAAAGTCTTTATTTAAATGAGAACAAATTATAGGCACACAAGAAAATTAAAACGTTACATATGTGAGAAATGATGAAAAGAATAAATTCTAATTTTGATCTTAACTTAAATTTCATATTCTTGGTCCTTCGAAGATAGTATGAACGTAGCCTTTTTATAATAAAACAATTGCAAGTAATACTACTACAATAGAAATAATTGTAGATTAATCATACCGTAGCGGCTGAAGTAATCTACTTTTGCAATAATAATTTATTTTTGTAATAATAATTTATTATTTTGTAATATGTTGGAAACATTTCCTATGTAGCATTTATTAAAGCAATCGAACAATTTGCATTTTTATCATGAGAAAAAAAAGAAGGTGTTTTGTAAGTTAGTCAACCATATTTTTGTTTCTTTATAATGAATTTTAAAATATAAGGTACACGCGCAATGCGCCTATTCCAACAGTTGGCGTGTTGTGTTGCTGCGCAGTTGCAAGCTCAAAGGGACTCCTCCCAGTTGAATCACTATGTTGTAAATTGTAAGAGAACTGAGCTGTGTCAAGCAGCTTCGACCAGTCCTTCTGATTGGCGCTAACGAAGTGTCTTAGGTACAATTCCAAAAGTGCATTGACCCTCTCCTTTTGGCCATCGGTTTGGGAATGAAAACTTGTTGAGAAGTGCAACTCAGTATCCAAAAATTTGAACAACTCCCTCCAAAAAGTACCAGTGAAAACGTGGATCACTGTCGCTAATGATATGCTTTAGAACTCCCAATATTTGACCATGTCCCTTAGGAACAAACGTGCTGCCTTTGCGGCTTTATAATTTGCGGTAGTGGCAATGAAGGTAGCATACTTTAAGAAACGATCGGCCACTACCATGATCGTGATAAAACCCTCAGAATTTGGCAAGCACGTAATGAAATCAATTGTGACGCTATCCCATGGCAATATTTTCCACTGGTAAGGGCTCAAGCAAGCCCTCAGGCACCTTGTGTTCCACATTGTCTTGTTAGAAAACAAGACATGTTCGGATATAGACCTAAATGTCATCCTTCATATGAGGCAAATAATAGGATGACTCTAACAATGTCATTGTGCACTTTTGACCTGGATGCCCTGCCCAAACCGTTTCATGATCCTCTTTGATCAAAGTGCGCCTAAGGATATCCTTACTTAGGCACAAAAACGCGCCTACTGTTAGTGTATAGAAGATCATCTTCCACCCAAAACATCTCTGTCTTGCCTTAGCTTGCCAAATCAAGAAGTTGCTTCGCCACCGGATCATGCTTCATCGTTGCTTGATGGCATCAAGAATGTCACTATTTGTAGTGCTATCAATGGGCGCTAGCACTGCCTTCCGACTCAATGCGTCGACAATACATTGGCTTTCCCTAGTTTGTATTTTAAGGAATAATTAAATTCTGCCAAGAAGTCATGCCACCCTGCTTGCTTAGGTGAAAACTTCTTTTAGGATTGGAAATAGCTTGTCTCCACGTTATTCGTTTTGACAATGAATTGAGCCCCAAACAAGTAATAACGCCAAGTTCTTAGACAAAGAACCACGACCGTCATCTCCTTCTCTTGGATAGTATAATGATGCTCCATGTCATTCAATTTCCTGCTCTCAAAGGCTATCGGATGCCCCTCTTGCAATAAGACTCCACCAATAGTAAAATTAGAAGTATTTGTGTGAACCTCAAAGACTTTAGTAAAGCCAGATAGAGCCAAAACAGGCTCCTCCATAATTGTTGATTTAAGACCTCAAACGCCTCTTGACATGAATCAGTCCACTCCCAAGAGTAATCCTTCTTCAGCAAATTAGTGAATGGAGCTGCTACTACTGAATAGCTAAGAATGAATCACTGGTAATAATTGGCGAGGCCAAGAAAGGACCCTAGCTCGGTTACTTTCGGGGGAGCCTCCCAATCTCTAATCGTCGCGACCTTATTGCTATCCATCTGAGTCTGTACTTGACTGATTGTATGCCCCATTAATTGTACTTATGGCTGAGCAAAAGAACATTTCTCCCTCTTTACAAACATGTCGTTTTCCCTTAGCACTTGGAAAACTTTGCGAAGGTGATCAAGATGTTCCTCTATACAGCTGCTATAAATATCATTGTCATCAAGATAGATGACAACAAACTGATCCAAAAATGGGGTGAACAACTTATTCGTCAAAGTGAAAAACGTGGATGGGGTGTTGGTTAAACCGAACAGCATCACCAACCATTCAAAAGCCCCATAACGAGTCACACAAGTCGTGTTCGTTTCATCACCTTCGGCTATGCGAACAAAATAGTATCATTTCCTCAAGTCTATCTTACTAAACACCTTGACCTGTACAAGACATTCAAACAAATCTGCAATCACTGGGATAGGATATTTGTTCTTCACCGTGTCTTTGTTAAGAGCATGGTAGTCTATGTTAAATTATTTAAGCATTACCAACTTTATTTGAAGATCTCTTGGGAGAGAATTCTAGAAGTCTTCTAGCTAATGTAAAGATAAAAATATCTAGGAGAAAAATCTAGAGAAGATGTATCTAGATAAATTCTAGAATTAGGTAGTTGGAAGAAACTTCTAGGTTAGGGACTAATTTATAAATATAGAAGGACTTGTATAATAAATTATATTTGCTAGTTAGTCCCTAGAAAACTAGTATAAATAGGAGGCAATTCATTTGCCAATCCATCCAAGCAAAAACAAAGAAAACAAAGTGAGAAAAATAGGAGAGTGAGAGCAAAAAATAAGAGTGTAGCAACAAATAAGTTGCTAAGTGTGAGTAAGTTGTAAGATCAAAGTTGTTCTTGAGTTTTCTATAATAAAACTCTCAAGTTGTGAGCAACCGATCTTGTTCAACAATTGGTATCAGAGCGGGTCGATTAAGAGCGGCCGTAATTCAAGAAAAGGTCTTTCAACAACAACTCACTAGCTCGAGTCTATGGCGGATTTTTCAAGTTCCCACAATAGCGTTGAGAAGCTCAATGCTAGCAACTATGGTTCGTGGAGTACAAAGATGAAATATTATTTCATCGGTCAGGAGCTATGGGAAATCGTTGGTGGCTCAGATACTGAGGCACCAAAAGATGTTGAAGCAGCAAAAAGCTGGAATGTCAAGGCTGGAAAGGCTATGTATGCTCTCACGGTCTCGGTGGATGATGAGTTCTTGCAGCGAATCAAGAACGCTAAAACTCCCAAAGAAGCTTGGGACATGTTGGCAACAATATTTACAAAGAAAAATGATGCAAGATTACAAAGGCTTGAAAATGAGCTTTTGTCTATTGCGCAACGGGATATGTCCATCTCCCAATATTTCACAAAGGTTAAATCTTTGTGTGATGAGATATCGAAGTTGGATCCTGAAAATGCTATAAAGGAAGCAAGAATGAAGAGAATTATCATTCATGGCCTAAAGTCGGAATATAAAGGGATCATCACAGCCACACGTGGATGGGCCACCGAACCAACTTTGAGTTGGAAAATTTATTAGCCAACGAAGAAGACTTGGAGAAGCCATTATCAAGTATTAATATAAAGGGTGAAGAAAGTGCGCTCTTTAATAAAGGGCAAAAATATAACGCTCGAGGTAGAAGAGGCAGTAAACCATTCAACAGGCAAGGTTACCAAAGACATGGTGAAGAGAGAAGCTCTCAACCAGGGGGAGAACGAAGCCGACGACCCGACAAGCGTGCAAACCAAGGCGCTAACAATCGACAAGATGGCAAGTGCTACATCTGTGGAAAGAAGGGACACTACGCTCGAGATTGCTGGTACAAGAAAGCTGAAGGTAATGTAGCCACCCATATCCAAAACAAGGAATACGAGGAAGAAGTTTTGGATTTGGAGACTTATTACGCGGTTGATAAAAGCATGATACAAGAAGACTCATGCGCCAAGCACTCTGACGAGACAACAACAGAATTAGCACTTACAACTGTAAGTGAAAAGTTAGTCGATTATGAACATGATTGGATTGTTGATTCTGGCTGCTCCAATCATATGACTGGTGACGAGAAGAAGTTGTCGGACATAAGCGAATATAAAGGCGGACGAGTAGTAGTGACCACAAATAATTCAAGAATGCATATAACTCACATTGGCAAGACATTGCTCGTGCCTCGTTCTAGCTCAAGACAAATACAACTTCAGAATGTCTACCACGTTCCAGGTATGAAGAAGAATCTTTTGTCTGTATCGCAACTAACATCTTCGGGCAACTACGTCGTGTTCGGGCCGGACGATGTAAAGATATACCGAAACCTAAAAGTTACCAGTCCACCAATGATGCAAGGTAAAAGAGTAGAGTCTATCTACGTGATGTCAGCAGAAACAACCTACGTAGACAAAACTCGAAGTAATGAGACTGCTGACCTATGGCATGCACGCCTTGGGCACGTGAGTTATGGTAAATTGAAGATCATGATGCAGCAGTCTAAGTTAAAAGGTCTCCCCAAACTCGCGATCAGAGGAGACACTGTTTGTGCTGGATGCCAGTACGGGAAAGCACATCAACTGCCCTATCAAGAATCCAAATATCAAGCCAAGGAGCCATTGGAGCTGGTACACTCAGACGTACTTGGTCCAATTAAGCAGCCTTCCATCAGCGGTTACCGATATATGGTAACATTCATCGATGACTTCTCCAGGTATGTGTGGGTATATTTCTTGAAGGAGAAGTCTGAAGTATTTGAAAAGTTTAAGGAGTTCCAACATATGGTGGAGGATGATATTGGAAAGAAAATTAGATGTCTTCGTACTGATAATGGGGGAGAGTACACGTCACACGAGTTCAACAATTACCTCAAAGAGCATAAGATAAGGCGGCAATTGACGT
>MCJB01001684.1:5443-28061 GCA_002018475.1 Nicotiana obtusifolia
GTTCAATTTTCTGGAACAGTCCACCAGGTCGCTGATGCTCGCACTTAACCTGCTGACAATTCAAACACCGAGCCACGTATGCAACTATATCCTTCTTCATTCTTCGCCACCAATAATGTTGTCGCAAATCCTGATACATCTTTGCAGCGCCCGGATGAGTATAGTACCTGGAGCTATGGGCCTCTTTCAGAATAATTTCCCGAAGTCCCTCTACATTGGGCACACAAACTCGACCCTGCAGTCTCAAAATTCCATCATCACCTAAGGTGACCTGCTTGGCACCTCCTCGCTGTACCGTATCTCTAAGGGCACACAAATGGGGATCATCAAACTGTCTATCACGGATACGCTCTAACAACGAGGAACGAGCGACCGTGTAAGCTAATACCCAATTAGGCTCAGAAATATCCAATCTCACAAATCAATTGGCCAAAGTCTGAACGCCCAAAGCAAGGGGTCTTTCACCGACCAGAATATAAGCAAGACTACCCATACTAGCTGATTTCCTACTCAAGGCATCGGCCACCACGTTGGCCTTTCCCGGGTGATATAAGATAGTGACATCGTAGTCCTTTAACAATTCCAGCCATCCCCTCTGCCTTAAATTTAGTTCCTTTTTCTTGAACAGATACTGGAGACTCTTATGATCCGTGAACACCTCGCACGGCGCGCCATATAACTAGTGTATCCAAATCTTCAAGGCGTGGATTATGGCTGCCAATTCTAAATCATGCACCGGATAGTTTTTCTCATGAACCTTCAACTGCCTCGAAGCATAGGCAATGACCTTGCCCTCTTGCATCAGCACTGCACCAAGCCCAATACGAGAGGCATCACAATAAACTGTGTAAGCCCCTGAGCCTGTGGGTAAGACTAACACTGGTGCCGTGGTCAGAGCTGTCTTGAGCTTCTGAAAACTCGCCTCACACTCATCCGACCACCTGAACTGGGCACCTTTCTGGGTCAACTTGGTCATCGGGGCTGCAATAGATGAAAACCCTTCCACGAACCGACGATAGTAGCCTGCCAGTCCCAAGAAACTCCGAATCTCTGCGACTGATGCCGGCCTAGGCCAGTTCTTGACTGCCTCAATCTTTTTCGTATCAACCTAAATACCCTCTGCCGATACAATATGACCCAGAAATGTAACCGAACTCAGCCAGAATTCACACTTTGAAAACTTAGCATACAACCAGCTATCTCTCAGAGTCTGAAGAACCACTCTGAGATTCTGCGCGTGCTCCTTCTGGCTACGAGAATATACTAGGATGTTGTCGATGAAAACTATCACGAATGAATCCAGGTAAGGTCTGAACACTCGGTTCATCAAGTCCATAAAAGCTGCTGGGGCATTTGTCAACCCAAAGGACATGACCAAGAATTCATAATGCCCGTACCGAGTGCGGAAAGCTGTCTTAGGGACATCGGATGCCCTAATCTTCAACTGATGGTAACCAGACCTCAAATCAGTTTTTGAAAATACCCTGGCACCCTGGAGCTGATCAAACAAATCATCGATCCTCGGCAATGGATATTTATTTTTGATTGTAACCTTGTTCAATTGCTGGTAATCGATGCACATTCTCATTGACCCGTCTTCTTTTTAACGAATAACACGGGCGCACCCCAAGGTGAAACGCTGGGCCTAATGAAACCCTTCTCGAGCAAGTCTTGCAGCTGCTCTTTCAATTCTTTTAACTCTGGCGAGGCCATGCGATATGGCGGAATAGAAATGGGTTGAGTGCCCGGAGCCAAATCAATACAGAAATCAATATCCCTGTCGGATGGCATCCCCGGCAGGTCGGATGGGAAGACCTCAGGAAACTCACGGACCACGGGCACAGACTCAATAGAGAGGACCTCAGCATTGGAATCATGAACATGAGCCAGATAAGCCAAACATCCCTTCTCGACCATACGTCGAGCTTTCACATAAGAGATAAAATTACGGGTGGAATGACCAGGAGTCCCTTTCCACTCTAAACGGGGCATACCCGGTAAAGTTAAGGTCACAGTCTTTGCATGGCAGTCCAGAATGGCTTGGTAAGGTGATAACCAGTCCATCCCCAGTATGATATCAAAATCAACCATGTCTAGAAGCAATAAGTCTACCCGAGTCTCAAGATCCTCAATAACTACAACACAGGAACGATGAACTCGATCTACCACAACGGAATCACTCACCGGGGTAGACACGTGTACAGGAACACTCAACGAATCACTAGGCATGACCAGATACGGTGCAAAGTAATATGAGACGTATGAGTAAGTAGACCCTGGGTCAAATAATACTGAAGCTTCTTTATCACAAACCAAGATTATACCTGTGATTACAGCATCTGAAGCTTCAGCCTCGGGCCGGGCTGGAAAAGCATAACATCGGGGCTGAGCTCCACCACCCTGAGCCACATCTCTAGGACGGCCTGCTGCTGGCTGACCCCCACCTCTGCCGGCCTGAGTTTCACCTCTAGTACCTCTACCTCCAGTTCTAGCACCTCTACCTCCACCTCTAGCTAGTTGGGCGGACAGCGGAACATTAGGTGCATGAGCCATAGCACGAGAATCTTGGCGTGGAGAGTTACTTAAGGCACGACGGCAATACCTAGCAATGTGCCTTGTGTCACCACAAATAAAACAAGCCCTCGACTGTCGATCCTGGAAACTCTGAAGCGGTGATGTAGTGATGGATTGCTGATCAAGGTACTGCATCTGAGTACCGCGGTGACCTGAAGCACCGTGAGAAACCTGGAGAGCTGACTGGAAAGGCCGAGCGGGATGGCCTCTACCATAAGAATCCCTGTTTCCAGATGAAACACCAATGAATCTGCCGGAATGACGGGGTCTCTTATCCGACCCATGACCACTCCCATGTGACAGAACCATCTCGACTCTGCGGGCCACATTGACCGCCTCTTGGAAGGTAACCTCACTACTGGTCTCCCTAGCCATCTGAAGACGGATTGGCTGGATAAGACCGTAAATAAATATCCTCACTCTCTCCCTTTCTGTAGGAAGAATGATGAGAGCGTGTCGAGCCAAGTCGATGAACCTAGACTCATACTGGGTAACTGTCATGGACCCCTGTTGAAGGCGCTCAAACTGCCTCCGATAAGCCTCTCCCTGAGTGACGGGGAGAAAATTTTCCAGAAACAACTCTGTAAACTGTTCCCAAGTTAAAGATGGCAGACCGGCTGGTCTAGTCAAGCAATAATCCCTCCACCAAGTCTTGGCGGATCCAAACAGGCAAAATGCCGCAAAATCTACCCCGTTGGTCTCAACAACACCCATATTCCTGAGGACCTCATGGAAACTATATAAGAAGTCCTGGGGATCCTCCGATGGAGTACCGCTGAAAGTGGTAGTGAATAGTTTGGTGAACCTATACAATTTCCACAAGGCATCGGCGGACATAGCAGCTCCATTGCCGAGCTGAGCTACTGCTCCCGGCTGAACTGCCACAACTGGCTGAACCACCGGAACCTGAGCCTGGGGAGCTACCTGCTCCGGAGTAAGAGTAGTAGGAGTCTGAGTCCCTGCTCCAGCCTGAGGAGTGGCTGGGGCTGCAGGGAGTAAGCCTGCTCGAGTCACACTCTCCATAAGGCCCACCAACCGGACCAGAGCGTCCTGAAGAACTGGGGTAGCAATAAAACCCTCTGGGACCTGAGCTGGGTCCACCAGAGCTACTGGGGCTGGAACCTCTTCTTCAAGATCAATCTGAGGTTTTGCCATTGGTGTCGCTGCAGGAGGCTGAGTCCTGCCCCTGCCTCGACCCCTAGCACGACCTCGGCCTCGCCCTCTGCCCCGTGTAGGAGCTGTTGCTGGGGGCTCGAGCTGCTGAGCGGTAGAAGAGGAAGCGCGTGTTCTCGCCATCTGCGAGGAACAGAAGAGGAGTTCGATTAACATTAAGAAACCAAAACCGCACGATAAGAAAGAACAAATTTGAAGTTTTTCCTAACTCTATAGCCTCTAGGGGATAAATACAGACGTCTCTGTACCGATCCCTCAGACTCAACTGAGCTTGTCTGTGAACTGTGAGACCCACGTAAACCTAGGGCTCTGATACCAACCTGTCACGACCCGGATTTTCCACCCTCGGGAGTCGTGATGGCGCCTACTGGTGAAAGCTAGGCAAGCCAATCAATTCAACTAAAACCAGCCGTAAATAAACAACAAAATTTAACGAGCGAAATGCATAGAATATTTCAAATAAAATCTCTTTTACAAACTATCCAAGATCTGGTGTCACAGTTTCACAGACTGCCTAAGAATACTACAAACAAGGTTCTGAAAGAAATAACAAAATACTGTCTCCGAACTACGTAGAAGAAACAGGTAAAGAAAAGGGACAGGGGACGCCAAGATCTGCGAACGTCTGCAGTACTACCTTGGGTCGCCTGATAATCACAACGCTGGAAGCTTTATACTGTCCGAAGCCTGCGGCACTGGGATCTGCACAAAAGAGTGCAGAGTGTAGTATCAGCACAACCGACCCCATGTGTTGGTAAGTACCTGGCCTAACCCCGCAAGGTAGTGACGAGGTTAGGACCAGACTCCAGATAAACCTGTTTAGTTATAAACATATATGTATCTACAGCAGCAAACTAGAAATACATAAACAATTTAAACGGGAAAAAGAAAACATACATTGCAATCACAGGCAAGTAAAGCGAAACGAATCATCAACGATTAAGAAGGAAAACTGCAATTTAGCCTTTAACACAATGAGATGAAGTATAATCCACCTTCACCTCCCGTAACCTCTTGTTACAGGCGTGCAACCTGTTTCCACTTACAGTGACCTCTTGTGGCAGGCGTGCCACCCGCTCCCACATACAATACCACAACAATCACAAGAAGTCCCGGCAAGGGAACAAGGCAACATAACAATTTCCCAATTAGGGAATAAACAACATCAAACAATCCTCCTGGCCAGGGGGAAATCAGCTATAACCAATCCATATTCGACTCCTATTTAGCTCAATCAATGTTAGTACTTAATTACAGTCGAAGTTCTACAATTAACCTCCTAACCCAATTATCATTTCATTAAACCTAGACACGACGCTACTATTGTGACACCGGATCCCTTAAACTCCTAATGAACTCCTAAGACACTACCCATGACTTAGACACTGAACCCCTTTTTGACTTCTAACACTTCCTTATTCAACTATCCATCTAACAATCTAAATTATGCCGAATAAAAGATACATCAACCTGTAATCACGAGGAACAATTATAAAAATAAATTCATGTGGTAGGCATACCACCCGCCCTCATTTCATGATATCTTGTGGCAGACGTGCCACCCGCTCCCACTTATATTACAACAACAATCACAGATAATATTTAGCAATTAGAACAATAATTGCACAACACTTATCAATATATGACCCACGGTCATGCTCGATACCAATGTATAGGTACTCGTCACCATACCTATACATTATTCTCAACAAGAAGCAGTTTAATAATTAGCACAGGATTTCTAGTCCCTCAAGCTAAGATTAGGACAACCACTTACCTTGCTTTGCTTTCAAAATTCAAGATTTCCCAATGAGTCCAAATCTCTGCAACAATCCAAAGCCACAAGCTTTCGAGCCTCAAATTCGTTTGAACCCTTTTTGGTACTGCTCACGATGGGTTTTTGCAGCAATTTGAGCTGAGGTTCTTGGGGTTAGAGAGTGGGTTTTTTGTAATTGATGCTGGGTTGTTGAAAGGATGATTTCCCGGTTGTTTTTCAGTGTATTTGGGGTTGTTTCTAATGGTTTTTTTTTCAGCTAGGTTTTTGATGGGTTTAAATGGGGAAAGCTGGGTTGGTAATTGGAGGTTGATAGCTATGTGATAGAGGTGTTTTCATGGAATTTGGGGTTGTTTACAGGGTGATTTGCTATGGTTTGAAGGTGGTTTGGTGAGTTTTACATAGAAAGTGTCGAAAATAATAGGGTTTTTGCATGTTAGGGTTATGGGTCCTTATTTATAGTGGGTCAAAAATCGGAACGAAAATAAGTGGCCAGATGCCAGAATGCGATCGCATTCTGGTCGCAGAACACATATGCGGTCCGCATTTGGGCCGCATTTCTGACACAATATTTGACCCAAAACTCTGTCTCACTCTGCGATCCTATTTTCAAATCTGCGGTTCGCATTCCTGAAATGCGATCGCATTTCTCGTCGCATTTTCGACGAAAGGTTTTGCCCAGTTTTTCTGTTTCACTATGCGACGCCTGTGCGAGATATGCGGTTCGCATATCTGAAATGCGATCCGCATTCTCGTCGCATTTTCGACAAGAAGTTTGCCCAGTTCTCTGCTTCGTTATGCGATGAAGGATGCCAACTATGCGACTCGCATTTGCACATATGCGATCGCATAGTGGACTTTGCGACACCTTTTGCCCTTTTTCTCTTATCTCTTGAATTCTTTTCCCTACTCTTGGGTTCTTATACCTCATTTACTGCAAGAAAAATAACAAGATTGCATAATCACAAGGAAGGATTTGCACATTAACCAAGCCAAACCTATATGATTTACTACCACGTGTTTCTACGACGCATCGGGTCGTTACAATATGTGCCTACAGAACCTATATGGCCTGTACTTAACGAGATCTTCCTAAAGACAAACACCGGTTATCCCCCTAAGAAACTGGTCTTTAAATATTATTCATAATTTTTTACTTTGTTGTAAAAGTAGACTTCTTTTTCACCAAGAATATCAAATTTTTTTAACATTAGAAGCTCGAAATTCTTGTTTGGGTATGAAAAATAAAAGTTAAGGCTAATTATTATTATAACTATTTAAACGTTGATAATTTATGTTTAAATTTCTAGTTCAAACACTGATTTAGTGATTTACATTAAGAATTGCAAAACTCCATTGTTAGTCCTTAGAAAATATTGAAGAAGACAAAATGAGTTTTTTAGATTTAGAGTTATTTGGCTAAATTGATGATTGTGAATTGTTTGTATTGGTATTTAGAGGTTTTTGTTTTAAATTTGAGATCATTTGAAGTAGATTTGAGGTGATTTGATCAAAATTGGAATTACAGTTTTGAAAAATACTTCGTTGATCAACACAGAAAAAATTATGTAAATCAGATAGATTTTGATAAACAATTTAACATATATATCAATTTCAAATAACATAAATTCATGTCAATCTGGTAAAGTTTGGTGAACAAGCACATAATCGGGTGATTTGCACTAATAGGATATTTTGGCGCCATTAATGGTTTTTTGACTCGCATGCTTCATGGGCAACACTTTAAGTTTTACAAGTGCTGCCCATCACTTGACCCCCCGGAAACAGTTTTAACTTTTGACTTTAAATATTTGCCCATGGGGCAAGCGAGTTAAAAAAATAAAAGTGCTCATTTTTAAGGTTGTTAGATGTAGTTTTCTGTACAAAAAATAATCTAACTAATAGATGAATGGAGATAACCCAAACTCATGTCAATATGGTAGAGTTTGGTGAACAATTGAATAATCACAAAAGTCATGCCAATCGGGTAAAGTTTTATGAATAAATAGCAATATAGGTAGAGTAACTACATATCTACCAATCCAGTAGAAAAAGCCCTGACAAGCAATAAATGTGTGTAGAACCGGGAGTTATTCTCTAAATACATAAATCATGGGGATAATATTTAAAGACTAACCCCCTTATAATGTTATTCCTGTCAATCACCTGAAAGTACAAGAAGGGCGCCGCGCGGGGGGAGGGGGGGATGAATTGTAACCAATTTAAATATTTTCTTGACTAGAGAGGGAATTAGTCGACTAAACTTTTCCGGCAAGTTCGATCGCAACAAAGTTAAATTGTTCAGAAGTTAAAGCAGTAAAGGCACATGAGTTTTATACTGGTTCAGTACCGGTGTGGTACCTATATCCAGTTCCCTTGGGTCGCAACTCACAAGAGTTATCTTAGATCTTCAATATTGAGTTGATACAACAATTATGGTTTTAATTCGTTCACCACTAACGATATTCAGCAACAGTGTTTGTCTAAGCTTGACACAACTCTTGTTTTGTTTTATAACCCTTCCTATCTTTTGTGACACTTGTAAACTCAAGAATATAGTGTTTGTACTAAGAACTAAAAAGATATAGAAACTTGTATTAAGTTGCGTGAACTTCCTCGTCCTTCCTCCCTTCTTTAATAGTGCTCGATGGAGTTTCTGATTCTTCTTTTCTGAGATAGTGGAAGATCATTGATTGTGAGACTTTTCCTTTTGAGATAGAATTTTCTAAGAGTAGGACCCAAGGGTAGCCTCATAAATGTAGCGTGTGAAGTACAACCAGATTTATTCTCAATATGTAGTTTGGCTCCTTCATCTTTTCAATCAATTGCTCTTAAAGCTTCCGCTGATTTCTCTTGACTGAAATTCCTTTCCTTCCTTGTATGCTTGAGAATCTCTTGCTTGTTTGATTGGTTCTCTTTTCTCCCTTGTATGCTTGAGCATCTCTTGCTTCCCTGTGAATCTACACACATAGTAGAATTATATTAGTCAAGACCTTTTGTTATTAATCATCATTAAAATTCTAAACATAACACCACCATCTTAAAGAGTATATCAAAAGTTTGGGCTTGATTTTTGGGCCCACTAAAATTCTAGTCTTGACTATACTAGAAACTTATTTATCACCTTTTTTAGGTTTCTTAAAAAGTATATTCTCGATATATATTTACCACTTTAATACAAAATTATAATAAACAAAGTATCCCTTCTTAAAATTAGGATGTAACTGATATAGCTTCCCCCCTCTCCTCCCTTCCCCCCCCNCTCACTCTTATGTATATCAATTATACAAAGCTCTTAAAATTATGTTTTCATCTCATTTTCAAAAAGACTTCAAAATATTTTTTTCTCCTTCATACAAATTAACTCAAATCTTTTCCTCTCCACACAAATCCATCGATATTATTGCTAAAAAATTACAGCAGCAAAGGGGTCTCTGTTAATATCCATTAAAAAGCTTCGAATCTTTACGTTCAATATTCAGATTTTACGATTTTGTGATCTTTTGGATTGAGTGTTCTTGCAAAAGAGAATATACCTTAGAGTGTATATATTAATTTTGAAGAAGAAGAAGTTTACTGATACAAGTTTATACAATATATGTATCAAAACTCTATCGATTTTTTATTGGCCTTTATGTTTTTTGCATGCAATGCAATGTGTTCTTCCTCTTCGATTTTCAATATAAAAATAAAAGTTATAGTTATACCGAGGGTGCATGGAGACAAATTGTTTTTCCATTTGAGTTTAATTAATATATACCGATAGTATAAAAAAAATTCTAGCATTACCCGTAATGTCTTTGGTAAGGTTGCAAGTATCTCAACTATATCCTACACTTCTAGCTTTAAGATCAAGAGACAAGTACAAGTGTACAGCTAGCTTTGAGGGGAAAAACAAAAAGTGTAAAACAAACTTGCCTTCATCAAATCAAACATTGATATACAATAACATGGAGGGACAACTCAATAAAGAAAAATAAAATTGCGATCATAAATTCAAATACTGAATACAAGTAATTGAGGGGATCGAAAACCAAGAAAACTAAAACAAACTTGTGTTTGATGAAATCAAACACTAATATTGCTGGCTCTCAATATGGTGAGTAGAGAAAGAAGACATAAGCTAAAGAAGATATGAGGAGACAGAAGAATCCGTAATCGGAAGAAGAAAGGCTGCTGCTCCCAGACCCACCACCTCCTCCGCGAACTCCGCCACGACGCTGCGCTGTCACGAGGTCCAAGATGAGCCACACGGCCATGAGTAAAATTAGAACTTTCTCCATTTTAGATATAGGTGTAATGATAGCGTTTAATGTATAATTGTGTTAGTCGATGAAGTACTACTGATAACATATTTAACCTGTAGAAGGTAGTCGTGCTGACATGTTTTTTTTCTTTAATTTTATGACAGTGTGAAAACAGTATATTAATGTATATTCTATTGTGTCTTTCTCTGACGTAGGCTTTTTCTTTAATAAAATACTCCCTCCGTATTAATTTATTTGAACTATTTGATTGAACACGGAGTTTAAGAAAAAAAAATACTTTTAAATTTGTGGTATACATATATTTTGTGTGACTATAAATCATTGCATAAAGATAAATTATTTCTAAATAAAAAATAATTTATTGTTTTTAATACAGACTAATAAAAAATAGGTTAACATAAATTGAATATAAGATTAGAAGTCCACTACATTGATATAACGGAGCAACTACTTACACCCTAAAATAGTTGCCAACAATTAAGAGAACATAGTCAAGTTTACGGAATGCAGCAGCCTGCAGAAAATCAGCAAACATCCATCATACAAAAACACAAAATCAGTGGAGAAAGGATCCAGTTGTAATTATTTTCACGTATTTTTATGTGGGGTGTACATAACTCGGGTTGGTACGGATTTTTCAATTACAAAATCAAATCAATTGTATTGAGTTATTAAATCTAAAAATCAAACAAAACTAATTAAAATCGAGTTTTTTTAATCTTGATTTTTCGGATTTTCGGGTTTTTTTTCATGAAGTCTTCAGAGCACAACACATAGAATTTATGTTCCAAGTATTTATTTAATCATAGTAAAGCAGAACTATATAAGGTATTTTTCCAGATTTAACATAAAATATGAGATGAGTCATGCCATTGTACTAAAATATTCAGCAATAAAGTTAATAAAGTTACACAAAATAAATATTAATAAAGCTAATGAAAATGAACATAATAAGTACTACTATTTACATGACTAAACACTAAAAAAATAAGTTATGCATTTTTATCTAAACTATGAAAAAACTAATAAAATAAAAATATCCAACACAATTGTCATTCCTAGTACAATTGAATTTAATGTCTTTTGTCAGCATTGGTATTGATTTGATTTTGGTTTGGGATTTATTTGAGTTACTAACATTTATGGACTATAAAACTTATTGGAGCATCAAAAATTATAAGTCTAAGCTTGAAATAATACGTTAAAAGATAAAACTATAAAAAAGTTTTAAAAATATTTATAAACTGCGCTACAATAAATATTTTATGTATTAAATATATTAAAAACTTTTATACATGTAATGTCTGATTGGTTGCTTTTGGTTTGACTCATTTTAGTTAAAATCAAACCAAACCAATTACAGTCAGGTTTTTTCCAACACCAAACCAAATCAAGCTGAACTATAGTTGAATTTTTTTCTCGATTTTACTCGAATTATCGATTTAATGCGGTTAATCGGTTTTCTTTGTACGCTCTATTATTACATATGAGAAGAGTACAAAAAACTTTGTAGTTTTATTATCAAGGGATAGTGATGCATGAGATCCTTCGTTCTTAATCAAAAAATTTTAGGTTCCTGAAAATGAAAAAATATTTAGTGAATAGCGCTTCTCCGTTAATACTCCCTACGTACATGACATTCACACCAACACATTTCGAAAGGAGAATTAAAAAAATATATTAAAAAAATTAATAATAATAATAATAATAATAATAATAATAATAATAATAATAATAATAATAATAAACAATTTGGACAGTTAATTACACGGAGGACACTTTTACAACATGTCATCACACCTCAATAATGCAAGTTCGGAAATGCAGCAAAGACGATCTAAAGCGGCTTTCATAAAAAAGACGGAGCCTTTTATTTTGCAAATTACGCTGGGTGGACATGTTTAAGGCCACTATTTATATTTTGACCCATTAAAGATCTTAGCTATTTTATTATTCCGTCATATTTTCTTCTTCTCCTCCTCCGTCCTCTTTCGTCAGCATCTTCTTCTTCTCTTGTTTCATCCCTTTGCATCTTCTTCTTTTCATTTCTCCCTTTCCTTCTTCTTCTTCCGATAAATTATAGACACACAACTAAAATTAAAAAATAATAGCATGTGGAGTACAAAATTAAAGATTCATTACTTATTTGTTGTCGGAATTGAGTGGGTAATATTTCATTGAGCTTGTATTGTCTATCTTTAGTGATTTAGATTGGTTTTGGTTGGAGAAAATTAAAAAACACCATTATTGATATTTATTTGAGCTTGAAAAAATCTTGTTGAAGCAGACAAAGTGAGTCTACTAATTTTTGAAGATTTAATAAAATCACTTAAAATTATTAAATTAATATTAGAAGGTTGTATATTAAATCAGGAGTCATTTGACATTGATTTGAATCAATTTTGAGCAAAATATGAGTGCAAATCTTTTTATACAATAGTTATGGTGATGGTCAAAAGTTTTGGTTAATTATGACGATTTGTCAAAATATTTACAAATAAGTTATGTTGATGGTCAGAATTTGTAGCTAATAATGACGATTGCCAGGAAGTTGCAAATCAATTATGGTGATGGCTTGAATTTATAATCAGCTCTAACGATCGCCAAGATTTGTGCAAATTAGTTATGACGATGATCAGAATTTGTAGCCAATTATGATAATTGATCAGGAACTCTGACCATTGCCAAAAGATAAAAAATTCTGATAAACATGCTTTAGAATTTTGACCGGAAACTATTTTTTCAGGAAAAACATTTAGCATGGTCAATTCAACTGTGATTCCAAAAGATCCTATTTGTGCAAATCTCACCCTCTTTTATTCTCCATTCTCCACTTGAAATTGAGAGTCAACTAGCGAACCAGACAGGCCCAACAAGGACTGAATAGGCATAGGCCAGTTTGGGCCCCTCTTATGCTATTAAGGGCCTAACTCTACCTTGTTAATCTGGCACCTCGATCAATTCAAAAGAGAGAGATTTTCACATATCTATACTACTTGTGAAGCTTATTTACTCTTAATATTGAAATATTAACTTGATTACAAGTTAATATATAATTTACCAATTATATACAAAATAATATCTTCGAATCCAACTTTCCTTATTTTCTCTCCCTCTTCTTCCTCATCCAACCTAGAAGCTTAAGTTATTTGGTCCAGTAGCACCAACCTAGAAGCTTGCTAGGTACAAAGTCTGGCTCTTATTTTCTGCCCTTCAATATTAAGGTTTTCTTCTATGAGTATGGATATTCAATTACGCGATTAATAATAGTTCAAATGAAATCCCAAAATCAAGGGGAGACTGATTTCAGAGAACATAATGCTAGCCTAGGAGATCATAAATGAAATCTCAAAATCAAAGAAATGGAGTAATATAGTCATAAAATTAGATATGGCCAAGGCATATGATAGAGTAGCCTGGCCGTATCTTTATCAGGTGATGAGGAAGTTAGGCTTCTCGGAGCAATGGGTAGATTTTATTCGAAGGCATATCTCATGTAAGTGGTACACTATTACTGTGAATGGTCAGCGACATGATTTTTTCAAATCAGAGAATGGGCTACGACAGGGAGATCCCATCTCACCTTCATTATTTGTTGTATGAGCTGAATTCCTGTCTATTATACTGAACAATTTACACAACATTAGAGACTTCACTGGTTTCTCTATGTCTAGAAGGGAGCATCAAATAAATCACCTTGCATTTGCAGATGATCTTATTCTTTTTTGTAGTGGAAGGAAGAGAACAATCAAGCTAGTGATGAATACCTTGACCGCCTATGAAGCTGCATTCGGTCAGTTAGTAAACAAGACTAAGAGTTATTTTTTAACGGCACCTGGTACTTCAGACAGTGATAGCAACAGGATTGCGCAATGGACTAGAATGCAACAAGAAAGCTTTCCAATCAAATACTTAGGTTTCCCTTTGTTTGTTGGAAGGCAACGATTGCATATTACTCAGAGATGATCACTAAAGTAACTAGCAGGATAAGAGGCTGGCCCTCTAGGTTATTATCTCTAGGGGTAAAGCTATTTTGATCAGACATATTCTTCTCGCCCTCCCTGTGCACCTGATTTCAGCCTTACAACCTCCTAAGGGTGTTCTTGTTCATATAGAGAAACTACTGGCAAATTTTTTTTGGAGTTCTACAGATGGCACAGGTAGATACCACTCGGCCTCATGGTCTAATTTATGTTATCCATATGCGGAAGGGGGAGTGCAAATTTCAGGAGCTTACAAGATATATGTAAAGCACTCTCATCCAAGATATGGTGGAATTTAAAAACGAGCAACTCCTTATGGAGAGACTTTATGCTAGCCAAATACTACCGAAGGTACTACCCTGTAGTCAAAAAACCTAGCATGAGGACATCACATAGTTGGAAACAGATGTGCAAGATCAAACATAAAATAGAGGAGCACATGATATGGTTAGTGAGAAATGGAGAAGTATCATTCTGGTATGATAATTAGACTTCACTAGGACCACTTTGCAAGTATCTGGGAGATGAAGTGAGACCCAAAGACGTAAAGTTGAGGGACATCTTCATAAATGGTGAATGGAATGAGGACAACACTAGATTGACTTAGCCATAATCCTTAAAGAATGTTGTGCAAAATATGGATTTGGTCATATATCTGACAAGACGGACAAACCAATATGGGTACTAGATAGTAGAGGAACCTTCACGACATCATCATCATGGAACATATTTAGACAGAGAAAGGGACCTTCTACTACGGATATTAGGATTTTGCATAAGTCAATCCCTTTTAAAATGTCCTTTCTCATATGGAGAACAATTATTGATAGACTATCTACAGATGAGAGAGTATCCAGGATGGGTATTCTTTGGTGGCAAGATGTTACTATTGCAGATTGATCGCATTCAATTGCACACCTCAAAAGAGGTATGAAACAATCGTTTGCAATTATAGAAACCCAACTAAGAGTCAGGATCGAATCCACAGGGAGCTAAAATGGGAATTAGGAGTATATATTTTAATGTGCATGATTGAATTATCGAGATTTCACTTCCACAAAGAGGTTTATATGCTATTTCTAATTTTACACTAAAGATTGCAGAATAAAGAAAGAAGACAAGGATAATTGTTTTTAAGGTTTTCAAATTGATAAAAAGCCTAGGGTTGTGACCATTACCTAGGTGTTTGCCTAATGGGATGAAGACCTTAATGCTTATTTTGTTGATCAGGGTGTATTATAGCTATCAACTCTCAATTACCCACTCAATATCTCTTGGTCAGAGAATGATTTTGTCCAATTTGGCTTTCTCAAGACCAAATGGTATCACAAAAAACAGTTGATAAAAGCTCAAGTCGGGTTATTACTATCTCTAGGTTGAACCTTTTAATTGGGCTAATCAATCTCTAGATTGACCCAATTCCTTGTTAGTCAAGTTTTTCCAGACTAAGTCTCTCTTTCTCAGGTAGAGACTAAGTTAAATAGGAATGAACTAATATTTACAACCATTAATTTCATAAATTAAAGCATGGACTAGGCTAAATAATAAACACCCAATCATAAACAAGCACTAAATTAGATACCCATAAGGTTTACACACTAGGGTTCGGTCACAACCCTAGTAAAAATCTAGCTACTCATGCTTGGGTTTGAAGAAAAAAAAGAAGAAAGACTAATTAAACTCATAATGTAAGCTTAAAATAATAAAATCTATTGTAAAATACACCAAAATATATTAAACTTTCCAAAGAGGCAAAGAAAAACGACTACAATAATTGCTGATATCAAAAACTTAACCTAATTTCGTGAAACTCTTCTATTTATACAAATCCGAAAATCTCGAACAAAAATACCTCTCGGGAGGTTCTGCTGCCGCACAATTCCATGTGCGATCCGCAGACTTCTTTATCTGGTAGGAGCTGGGATTCAGCAGCCGCAAAATTCTGAACTGCAGCCGCGAGGCAACATTTTTGCGGTCTATAGATTATGTCTGCGGTCGCAAACCAGTCTTCTGCGATCCGCATATTTATGTTTGAGGCCGCAAGGCACTTCTTCTGCGACCGCACAATTCTTGTGCGGTCCGCAATTCACAGGGACTCGAGACTTGAGTCCCTGCACAGCTGTTGTGGCCGCAACAATTCATGTGTGGTCCGCAATTTGCACAAATATCTACTGAATTTTACTTCTGGAATTCTGCGGTCCGCAACTGCTTTTGCAGCCGCAGAATTCCTTCTGCGGACCGCACATTGTATGCTTCTGTGCCCTTTTATTGCCTTCTGCTTGGACTACTTCTCTTTGAGCCGGATTTCATCTCGGGAGTCCAACTTCCAGCATTCCTGCAAATTTGCATATTTTATTTGTTTCGGGAATGCAATTCAATACTTTTAGACCAAAACAAAAGCTAAAGGCGCTAATAAGTTGTCAAAGTCCCCACTTATCAACTCCCCCGAACTTAAGTCTTTGCTTAACCTCAAGCAAACAATTTTAGTTCCCACCTCCACAAGTTAAGGGTCATTTCAGCAAGCCAAAGGTGAGCCATTCACACATCAGTTGGGACCAACAATTACCCACACTACTTATGTATTATCAAAAAGGCGACAAGTTAAACATTTATGCACATATAGTTCTATTGTGATACTTGAGCATCAAGAGTTGACTTTACTCATCAAGGAAGCTCGCTCTCTCATGTAGGCCATTGTGGATTCTAAACTCCTCCTCCTCTATCTCTGATTGCCTGGCTCACTTAAGAAATTTAGTACTAAATCCAGAGATTTATGAAAGGTTCACTCGTCTCTCTCAAGAGAATGTCACAAGTACAGCTTTAAGTAACATAGGCTTGCCCTTCATGTAGATCGCCACTAATGTAAGCTTACTCGGCTTGAAATCAGGTAGGACTTCTTTCGGGATGTAATGAAGGCTTTTGGAGTAGGATTGGATACAATATGGTTGAGTGGTTACACATTTCTTTAAGCACTCTATGTTTTTATTCTCGGCTCACACCTTAACAATTCTTTGAGGCATTTTCTTTTTCCTTGGAAGACTAGAGAGACTTTACATCACTCTTCTTGATCATTACATTCATATTTCTCCATATTTGGGATCATTTCCTTTCTTTGAATTCCTTCAACTCTTCTACTTATTCTTTTTGTTGCATTTTTTTTTGTTCTTTTCTTTTCTTTGTCTTTTCTTCTCATCATTTTTTTTTCTATTTGTGTGCCTTGATACCTTTTCCCACTTCCTCATCTCTCCCCCAAACTTAAGTTTTTAATTATTTGTTTCACATGAGTGTTAAGGAAAGCTCGGGTGCCAAGAGAGGGTCACAATATAACGGGTATAGGCTTGTAACATGATTTTCAAATGAGTAAGGCTAAAGGATCGAAGAGGTTGACTAAGGATGACATCATTGGTAGGCAATAGAAAACTCAAATGGGCCAAGAAAAGCCTACAATCACTTTTCAAGCCAAGCAAAACTTATGATTTCACCTTGAAACACATTTAGGGCAAGTTCTAGACCTTTCGCACGGGTACTTGGACTAACAACAAAGCAACTCAGCTCTCACGCAACTAGATTGTTAAAGAAGACAGAGTTGAGGGCCCACAACAACCACATTCAAGTTTGAAAATCACTATCGTTTAACTAAACCACTCGATAATTGCCAAAGACAACATAAGTCACAAAGTCACTAACTAGAGCTATTTTTTTCAAACACCTTATTTTTAACCATAAGCACGTATTTAAGTGTGTTGGTACCAAATGAACAACGATTGACTCTTTGAGCATGACTCAATTAGGTCTTTTTTTATTCATTACTACTACTATTATCACCTAAACACAAAATTGACTCATTTCCTTAAGAAGGTTGTCACGCCATCTATCATTGGGACGAGTCACTCGGTTCACAAAGTAACTACCTTTGGAAAGAACCGCAACATTAAGAAAACAAAAGGCTTTATCTACTGAAACATAAAAAGAAGCTACTAAATCAAAAATAAGCTGCTAATTGAAAAAGAAGCTACTAAATTAAGTATTAACTAACAAGAGAACAAACATAAAGAATCTACAAAGCAAAAACTTTTGAAAACATAATGAATATACATAATGAGGGAGAAAGAGAAGATATATACATAGTGAGAGTAGAAGAAAATAGTATCAAGTTATTACAAGCCAAAGGCCTCAGAATCATCAAATAAGATCAAATAAACTCCACCCCCTCCCCCCCTCCCCGAATAAAAATAAGCATTGTTCCCAATGCTTAACAAAATAAGAGTAAAGGAAAGGAAAGAGTGAAGAAAACTCGTTATGGCTCCTTGGACATCTCTGTGTCTATAGCAACATCACTGCCCTCAGTCTCATCCAACTAGATATCATCATCCTTAACTCTGGGAGTGACTGGATTGGTGAACATCTGACGCACTACCTCGGTAATGTCGGTATCAAGGTCTGGCTCCTCAGACTGGCCAGCTGGTGCCACTGGTGCTGTTGTTGCTGTAGGATCTGGGCCTGGATAGTGTGGGTCAATCAGCATATCAAATGGAATATCTCTGTGTGCAGCAAGCTTGGTAACCTGTCTGCGCCCACTGACTTTTTGAAGCTCAAGGACTTTCTCATCTTCTTTACTTCTTTTCCCAGCTCTTCGATCACTGACCCATACTGTAACAATGTAGCCATGATGGTGTTCTGGTTCTCTTGGAGCTTCTTCAATGTTTCTTCCACTGATGGGGGCATCTAAGGTGCTCGAAATGAAGATTGTGCTGCAACAGTACTAGATAGGTAAGACAGCTTTGCAGTGGCTGTCTGCATCCAGTTGTTGAGGCTCGCCAATGTCTAGGAGACTCGCAGCGCAGAAAGTAGAGCAGTAGGCATGGGCACCGGCTTCAAAGCCAAGGTGGAACCTATGCTAGGAACTGCAGTAGAAACTGAAGATGGTGGTGGAGGCATAGCTGTGGCACTAGATAAAGGCTCGGCCGAAGTGGACGGAACATCAACTGCCTCTGCGACTACCACTGATGGCTCATCAGACTGGCCTGTGGTGGTAGACGGCTGACCCTTTTTCTTAAGGTTTTGTGCATCCATCAGTGAGTACCATGAGAAAGGCTTCTTCGGCTATACCTTTGTATCAAAATCCCTCGACTCTACCCTCAGATCCCTGAGATACTCTGTAATGGTGTTGGGATTCATGTAGAACGTATCAGCTTGTTGAGCAATCATAAAAATATTGGCCAACATCACGACACCCACATTGATAGGGTACCCGGTCATGATAGAAGCAACTAGAACTGCCTGAGGGATCGGAAGATAGGTCTCATTCTGGAACAGATCTAGTCTGCTACAGACAAAGGTTTGCCGCCCATTTGCCTCAAAGCTTAGAGTGTTCCTATGAATAGAAACCCTTGTTGTGATCCATAGTGGTGGTGATCCAGGAGCTGCTAGAATCTCAATCAACCAAGGATGAGCTGCATCCCCAAGTGCACACTCTCTAAGTACTCTATGGGCTTGACATCATCAAATCCCAAGTATGTGTTTAATGTGTGTCGATCAAATCTCACCTTGAGGTTTCTCACTTTCGTCACCTTTGTCCCTTTCTTCATATGCACCACATTGGCGTAGAATTCCCATACAAGGTACTCCTTAGCATCCACCACGCTCTGGATAAACCACATCCACCTTTTGCATTCTCTAAAGTATTTCAACACTGCCGGATTATACCTCTCAAGATCTTTCAACTGAAACTCCCTCTCAAGAGTGAGCGACCTCAACCACCATTCACAGAAGCTGGTTAAGGCGGCCAAACTGACAAAACGGTCCTCCCATACCTCTTTCTTCTTCGACCTTTCGAGGTTGGTAACAGTAGCATCTCTCACTTTACCATCATCGGGATGTCCTGAACCGATGTCTCTGGTGCCTTAGGGGCAGGTGTAGTAGATGGCTCATAAGCTTGACTAGTAATTTCCGGAGCCCTCAAAAGTGCTATGAGATGTAGATGACTCGTCCCTGAGCTGATACCTCCCTGGTGGCCTTGACTGGACAGCCGGCTGCTCATGTATAAAGGCTGAGTTGCCCTCTGATGCTTCCCTAGATGGGGCATAAGAACTGGTCTCGGAAAGGTCTGCACCTCTCCCTCTGCCGGCTGCTGTTTTCTTTCTGATTTCATGTTGTTGGTCACTAGGTAAGGGTCTCTTCCCTCGTCCCCAAGAAGGGTCACCTTTTCCTTTCGAAGTGTCGCCTCTGCCTCTACATCGAACCATTTTCTGTATCAAGCAAAGGCGATTGTTAGTTGCAATTCAAGTTCATACATACAATGAATATAAAGACACACCAGAAGACACAATGAGGAACACAGTTGAAATATTCTTGCAGGGTAAGGATCTGCGGTCCGCACTTTTTTCATTGCGGCCGCAGAAAGGACCTTGCGGACCGCACAATTTGCTCTTGCAGCCGCAGATTTGGATTGTGGTCCGCATATTTTGTCTTGCGGACGCAACTCAGATACCACAAACATGTCAACTCTTTGATAACAGAGAATTGGCTATTTTGCGGCCGCAACCTATTTTCTGCAGTTCGCACAATTTGTCTTGCAGCCGCAGATGTAAATCACCAATTTGTCAACTCTCTGATAACAGGAAAAAGGCTGTTCTGCGGCTGCAATGGGATTTCTGCGGTCCACATAAATTTCTTGCGGCCGCAGAACCCTTCCTTACTAAAGTACCCTAGACTCAACTTCTGCGGACCGCACAGTTTCTTGTGCGACCGCAGATTTCAAACAATCACGAACATTCAGTGTTTTTATCTAGGGCATGCAATTTTTGCACAAATTTGGACATGGAAACAGCGTAGAAGCATGAAAATCGATTGACCCATTCCCCCTAAAGCATTTACCAGTTGACCCACTACAGATTTACCCCCACATGGTTGTACAATTGAGTTCTATGACAAATGGCCTAAACTAATTAAAAAAAAAAACTATACATTAAACTAAAAATTGAGAATTTCTAACAAGTAATTGAAGCATACCAAATATGAATCAGTGCAAGAAATGAGTGATCAAAAATTGCTAGGTGTGTGGGCAGGTGATTTACTAAGAGGTTTCAAATTGGTGCAAGTTTTGTGCTCAGAGAGGGAAAAAGGTAACTGCAGCCCTAACCCTCTTATTTATATGCTTGAATTTCAGAAGGGGAAAAGAGCGAATCTGGCCGCAGAATTTTAGCTGCGGTCCGCACTTTGTTACCTGGGGACTTAAGTTGCCCTTTTGGTTTGCAGTCCGCAGAATTTTGAGTGCGGCCGCAGATTCTTATTGCGGACCGCAAATTTTGTGTTGCGGTCACAGATCGGCCATTTTTCTGACAGGCCAACTTCATAGAGCTGTCATTTTCCACCTTCAATTGTGCAGTCCACAAATTAATTGTGCGGCCGCAGAGCACCTTTTGTTGTAGCAACCATAATTGTGCGTTCTGCACAATGCAATTGCGGTCCGCAATTTCCACACTTAACCTGATTTATGGGCACAATTCCTATAAAGCACACTCATCCCTGCAGCACACTTCAAATCAAGTTAGCACAAAAATAACTCATAACTACAAAAAAAGAAACAAAGAACAGAAAAAGAAACATGGGTTGCCTCCCAAGAAGCGTCTGATTTAACATCGCGGCATGACGCAGAATACCATCAGTTGAAATGAATCACCGCCACGACGTGGCCATCTCCAACTTTTCCCTAATAGTGCTTCACCCGGTGCCATTGACTCGGAATACCTCATTGTTTTTGTTCTTCAATTCCAATGCATCAAAAGGTGTCACACCTACAATTTCAAAAGGACCACTCTATTTACACTTTAGCTTTCTGGGAAACATCCTCAACCTCGAGTTGAATAACAATACGAGATTGTCCACCTTGAACTTTTTATTCCAAATGTATTTTTCATGAAGATATTTCATCTTTTCTTTGTACACGGATGAACTTGCATAAGCATGATACCGGAACTCATCCAATTCATTCAAATGTGCGACCCTCAAATTAGTGGCTACATCCCAATCAAGATTCAACTTCTTTAGATCCCACATAGCTTTGTGCTCAAGTTCCACCGGAAGATGACAAGCTTTTCCGAACACCAACTGGTATGGAGGCATTCCGATAGGTATTTTGTAAGCCGTCCGATAAGCCCATAATGCATCATCAAGCTTCTTAGACCAATTCGTCCAGTTAGCATTCACTGTTTTGGACAAAATACTCTTTATCTCTCGGTTGGAGACTTCCACTTGACCACTAGCTTGTGGATGATAAGGAGTCGTAACTTTATGAGTAACACCGTACTTGCTAAGTAAAGTGTCGAAAGCCTTGTTGCAAAAATGTGACCCCCTATCACTTATGATAGCCCTCGGAGTACCAAACCTTGTGAAAATATTCTTCTTCAAGAACGCCACCACACTTCTCGCCTCATTGTTGGGTAGAGCAATGACCTCAACCCATTTAGAAACATAATCAACCGCGACCAAGATGTAGGTGTTTCCACAAGAACTCACAAAAGGACCCATGAAGTCAATACCCCACACATCAAATATATTAATCTCCAAAATGGTAGTGAGAGGCATTTCAATTTTCTTCGAGATCCCAGCGGCCCTTTGACATTCATCACACATTTTCACTAACTCACTTGCATCCTTATAAAGAGTGGGCAAATAGAAATCGCAACTTAGCACTTTGGTCGACGTTCTTGCTCCGCATTGCTCTTCTTCCAGTTTACATCTTCTAAACACCCCATCCGTACAAATCCGGAAAAGGTATGGTTCATCCCAATAATAATCTTCACAATCCCATTTGAGCTTCTTCCTTTGGTTTGACGAGAACTCAC
>MCJB01001685.1:5165-17535 GCA_002018475.1 Nicotiana obtusifolia
ATTAGCCACTCATGTTCAACAAAATCAAATAGCTAAGCATGAAAAACTAAAATAAAGATACTAGTTTTGCTTGATGAATTGAGAATTTCTTGATGTTGTTGATGTTCTTAGGCCTCCTTTTGCTCCAAAATCACGTTCTCCCCCTTCACAATGGGTTTAGGGATGTTCATATAGGAGTTGGGAAGGTCTTGGGTCGGTTTAGGGGTCTTCTAGATGAAGTAGGACACTTTTTCCGGAATCAGTCCCCTGGGGGGCGCTGGGCGCTGTCCAGGGGACTGGAGGCAGATTGCTTTCCCTTTGCTTCTGTCTTCAGCGCCACAGGCAGCGCTGGGCGCTGGCCTGTGGCCTGGTTCCCTCTTTTGTGCTTCTTTCTTCTTGTTTTGGCTTGCTTTCTCCCCCGATTTCGTCCCCGATTGTTTTAATCTTATTCCTACACATAAAACACATTATATTAGCATGAATCGATATGATTTAACATCCAAATCCAAACAATCAAGAGTTAAAATATGGGATAAGTTACATTAATTTAGCACTCTTCTACCCATTATCAGCCCCGCGAATCCGGACACTGACCCCCTAATATTTATTCGGACATTAGGTGTGGACCTAAGAAACGTGTGACATCGACCCGCAGTGATCGTTCCTCATTTTTTTGGCATTTTTAGGCAATAAAACGAGAACTCGAGCCGATTTCTATATTTTCGTGTTCTATAGCCCACGCCTTTTGCATGGCCCTGGGAATCCGGACCCCGACCCCCTAAAATTTATCCTAAAATTAGGGAAGGACCTAAGGAACGTGTGACATCGACCCGCAGTGACAGTTCCTCATTGTTTTGGCATTTTTAGGCAATAAAACGAGAACTCGAGCCGATTTCTGTTTTTTCGTGTGCTATCGCCCACGCCTTTTGCGTGGCCCCGGGAATTCGGACCCCGACCCCCTAAAATTTATTCGGACAATAGGGAAGGACTAAAGAAACGTGTGACAGCGACCCGCAGTGACCGTTCCTCATTTTTTGGCATTTTTAGGCAATAAAACGAGAACTCGAGCCGATTTCTATATTTTCGTGTGCTATAGCCCACGCTTTTTGCGTGGCCCTGGGAATCCGGACCCCGACCCCCTAAAATTTATCCGGACATTAGGTAAGGACCTAAGGAACGTGTGAGAGCAACCTGCAATGACCGTTCCTCTTTTTTTGGCATTTTTAGGCAATAAAACGAGAACTCGAGCCGATTTCTATATTTTCGTGTGCTATACCCACGCCTTTTGCGTGGCCCCGGGAATCCGGACACCGACCCCCTAAAATTTATCCAGACATTAGGTAAGGACCTAAGGAACGTGTGACAGTGACCCGCAGTGACCGTTCCTCATTTTTTGGCAGTTTTAGGAAATAAAACGAGAACTCGGCTCGATTTCTATATTTTTGTGCCCACGCCTTTTGCGTGGCCCCGAAAATTCGGACCCCGACCCCCTAAAATTTATCCGGACATTAGGAAAGGACCTAAGAAACGTGTGACAGCGACCCGCAGTGACCGTTCCTCATTTTTTGGCATTTTTAGGCAATAAAACGAGAACTCGAGCCGATTTCTATATTTTCGTGTGCTATAGCCCACTCCTTTTGCGTGGCCCGGGGAATCCGGACCCAGACCCCCTAAAATTATCCGGATATTAGGAAAGGGCCTAAGGAACGTGTGACAGCGACCCGCAATGACCGTTCCTCTTTTTTTTGCATTTTTAGGCAATAAAACTATAACTCAGCCCGGTTTCTATATTTTCGTGTGCTATTGCCCACGCCTTTTGCGTGGCCCCGGGAATCCGGACCCGGACCTCCTAAAATTTATCTGGATATTAGGAAAGGACCTAAGGAACGTGTGACAGCGACCCGCAATGACCGTTCCTCATTTTTTGGCATTTTTAGACAATAAAACGAGAACTCAGCCCGATTTTTATATTTTCGTGTGCTATAGCCCACGCCTTTTGTGTGGCCCCGGGAATCCGGACCTGGACCCCCTAAAATTTATCCGGATATTAGGAAAGGACCTAAGGAACGTGTGACAGCGACCCACAATGACCGTTCCTCATTTTTTGGCATTTTTTGGCAATAAAACGAGAACTCGGCCCGATTTCTATATTTTCGTGTTCTATAGCCCACGCCTTTTGCGTGGCCCCGGGAATCCGGACCCGGACCCCCTAATATTTTTTCGGATATTAGGAAAGAACCTAAGGAACGTGTGACAGCGACCCGCAATGACATTTCCTTATTTTTTGGCATTTTTATGCAATAAAACGAGAACTCAGCCCGATTTTTATAATTTCGTGTGCTATAGCCCACTCCTTTTGCGTGGCCCCGGGAATCCGGAACCGGACCGCCGAAAATTTATCCGGACATTAGGAAAGGACCTAAGGGACGTGTGACAGCGATGGTTTTGAACTCCATTGACCACTAAACTATATTTTTGGGTTGTTACAAGAGGATTCAAAATGTAAAATATAAAGGTAAAATCCAGATTTTATCTTATATATATAGTGTAGTTTTTCAGCGTCCCTTCCGCCCCTAAATCTGGCCTGGTCACAAAGAAACAAGTTTACCGGCTTCCCTTAAAATATAATAGCAGCAGAATATATCAATATATAACTTTAATGAGGAAGAAGGGAATAAAAATTGATCCCTGATTTAGTGGGACCCAGTCTCTTGAAAAAAAATATTGACAGTGCTGAATTCCCTAATTATGCCAAAAATGTAAAATAAAATGCTAGATTTAAAAAAGTCCAATAATTACGTGTATAATATTTTTAAACGTTTAAGATTATGGCTTAAACAAATTTCTACAACTCAACTAAGCGAAAAGAAAAAGATATCACTTGGGGTGAATCATTAAACTAGACAAATGGAAGGGCGAAAGCCTTTATTGTTATTTTTTTTTTGTTTTATTATTATGTAAATGGAAACAATACATCATTAACAAATCAAGCTCTTATCATATATAAATATGTGTAAAATCCCTCCCCTAATATGCCTACTATTACATCTATGCCGTGTATGGAGAAGGCATGGGCATACTCTTAACTATACCGCAAAGAGGGTGGTTGTCAGGGAGGTTGTACTCATCCCTCAAGGAGCGAGCTGGTGAGAGAACACTAAAGTATAGTTGTTGTCCTAAGTAGAACCTCTCCCACATATCTGATCTCAAGTTCCATAGTCCAGCGTTGTCTAGGGTTGTCATCACCGCGGCCCATGAGTTTGGATAGACTTGGATGCTGTGCCTGCTTACTGCATCCACCAAGTTGTAGTTCTTTCTTTTCTCGGGACTCCACTTCCCTGGCTCGATGGCCACTGCGAAAAAGGAATATCCGTCCAAGTGATAGGTTTGGATGGTCTTCTCACGGTTCTCAAAGATGATCTCTACAAAGTTACGGAAGGTGGCATTCTTGATATTGGGGACGATGGTCACCTTGTTCAGGTCTTCAGTTTGGGGTTCATCAGCCATGAGATCATACTTGAACACCTTCTCGGTGACTCCAAAGTATTCAGCAAGCTTGAATGGGGTTTCTGCATCATTAATGTGGGAGATGCCGTTCAAGGCAAATCGAAGCTTTCCATCTACTTCGCTCCTAGAGTTGACAATCTTGAAAGTGCGGGTGATGTTGATCTGTCCGTAGTGGTAGGATCCTTGAGGGTTGGGGCGGGCAGCACTAGCAGTAAGGTTCCATCTGAAGGAGCGAAACTGGTTAATGGACCAAGCAATGCCTTGGGTGTTTTCTGGTGGAGGTGCTGGAAGGTCAGAAGATGCTGGTCCCTTGCCATTGGCATACCGAATGATAGCCACGGAAGAGAGTTCTGCTTGCTTCAGGAACCTACTAGAAACAATCATGTAATAGTCCTTGGGCTCTTGATCAGCAGTGACCAACACCGAAAGGCATTGACCAACATGGAGGTCAAGGGACTCATACACGTTCTGCACGGTGTGGGATCCCTCCAATTCCACCAACTTCATGGGGTGGCCTTGAATCCTGACGTTGACTGATGTCCTCATGCCAACATTGCACATCCTGTACCTATAGGTCTTGCCAGCCTCCATGGTGAAGAGTGGCTCAGCAACCTTGTCACCGACCTTGACGGATTTTCCATTGATGTGGATGCCATCGGGTCTGCCAATTGTGCGTCCCCCATCTAAGATCTTCTTCAAGGACTTGTAACCCTTGTTGTACCAATCTCCCACAAATACGTTATATTCATCGGCAGGGTTATCAAAAGGAACGGGAATAAGGTCACGGCTATGAATATTGATGGCACCAAAACCACCAGCAGCACGATGCAAGTCTGTTGTGGGGAAGTAGAAGAAGCTACCGATCTGGTCCTTGACTTGGAAGCGGTAGGTGAAGTTTGTACCGGGCATGATCGGGCACATGGTTCCGGGGGTACCATCCTGCCACGAGTTCTTCCTTTGTTGGACACCGTTCCAGGTTAAGAGCAACGGCTCATCTAGATAGTTAAAGACATTGACAACTATGTTGTTATTAGAGGTGCAGTTGATCCTGGGCCCTGGAAGCTGCCCGTTTATGAGGATGCCCTGTAGTGGCACACCCAATGGAGCAATTGTCCCGTAGGTGACATTCCACTCAAAGAAGAGGTAAGGATCCTCAGCTTTCACCACCACAACAGAGAGGCAAACTAGCAAAGCAACAACTGTCAAACTAGTTCTCTCCATGTTCCCCTATCCCTAATCTTACACCTTTTTTTTTCTTTTGATTTTTTTTTTTTATTCTGACAAGAAGAAGAGGGAATATGTCCTTCTTCTTCTTCCTTTTCTTAGTTGCTAGAGCTTGCATTTTGTACCTTCTCCTTGACGCCTTTTATACAAGTGATTTCCCTCTTGGGACCATTCATTCATAATTAACCACCGCAATGATCTCTGTGGCTCTCCTTATTTTCTTGACTCCATTTTCGCGTTCCCTCTTGTTCGTTTACTGATACCTTATTTCTCCTTGCATTTCTCCCCTTAATATTTTTCCTTCATAGCAATTCTTATTCTAATGTTGACTTATTCTTCTCGAAAGTTATGCAAAATGAGTGGTATAATTCTCGTCTCGTTGCAATAGAAGTGATAGAATTAGTTACCACACCCTTCTTTTTTTAAGGAAAAAGAACGTTTTCCAAAACAGGTGGAAGTATGAATAAATGTTTTCCTTCTTAAGTTTTTGTAGTCATTAATATGCAAAAAAAAAAAAAAAAAAAAAAAAACAATCAGTAAAGTCTAAACATTGGCATACTACTTCCCGTTTATAACCCAAAAACAGGAAACAATACTATCGTACATGGTAATATATTCATATATATTCCTATAGTAGGGATATACTAAACAAACTATTACGAATAAAAAATTTCCTTCGTTTGTTCATTGCGGTATAGTTCTATTTAGGGAAAAGGGTCCAATATACCTTTCTATTTTGGTATATTGTTCATATTTATTCTTTGTTATACTATCGGGATATATCTACCTTTACCGTTAGCCAAACTTTTTAAAATGTCCTTCACCTAATGGAAAGCCACTAAATTAAAAATACCTTTATTTTTAAAACTCATTATTAACTTGTTAAACCCCTTTTATTTACTGCACTTCTTCCTCACATATTAGTCATCTGCTTTGTATTTACTTGTTGAACTCAAAAAGTAAAAGACATAAGAGTACTGACAATCATATATTCATTTATATATTGAGTCCTAGTTTTTTTAATATCCTTATTGTATGTTCAACCTTTTCTAATTTTTTTTTCTTCTAGCTTCTCTCTTTGTTTTTTCTACAACATGACTTGAATGTTTATAGCATCTTATTAGGTTAACAGTTCTGAAGTCTTAAAGCAGCAACCGACGTATTTCTTCCTCCAACCGTGAGCTTTTGTTGATGAGTATTCACGCATCATGATTTTCTTATTATGCTTTAAGCATTTGGGCAACAAGTAATTATCGATAAATCATACCTTAAGAACCAAAGTTAATTTCCAAGATATGGGATGTGATACTCATAATTCTTAGTAACAACTGAACTTATAATAAACAAAAATTAAAGAATAAGTAGAGGAGGTTCAATTTAATATCAAGCTACAGTCTACGAAATTCATCAAGAAAAAAAAAAGTATACCAACAAGTTGGAAAGCAACTTAACAACCTAAATACACCAACTTCATGTATTAACCAAACACAAGTATTATTAAAATATATATCAGTTGCTACTGACATACAAACCAACTGTCAAGTGTGCATTACATTAGACAAAGGAATGTCATATTATAACCACACACAAAAAATAATCAAAAATGATAACATGACATATTAATGCCACCATGAAAAACTAATAACCAAAAATATAAGTTCTTACGAATCTACTTCACCATCATTCTCGGTCTCTCTCTAAATAAATAAAATATATTAAGACGTCTTAGGTTTTGAATTTAAATGATAGTTTTAACGGGTTATGGGTAATGAATTTTTTTTAAATGATTATTTTATTAATTTGGTAGCTTTCCGTTAGATGAAGGGTAATTTTTAAAAAGTTTGGCTAACGGTAAGGGTAGATATGTCCTGATAGTATAACGGAGGTAGATGTGAATAATATAGTAAAATAGAAGGGTATATTTGCCCCTTTTCCCTTCTATTGATCGTAATATAGTTCTAAGAAATTATGAGAAAAGGTTTGAGCATACCCCTCATTATATTTTAGGTCCAAATATACCTTTGTCGTAATACTATTTTTTCATTTATGCCTCTCTTCCATTAAGCCAAGATGAACATCTAATCCTACGTGGAACTGATATTTGATAAGGTGGATGTCACATAGCATGCCACCTCAGCGCTCCTAACTCATTTTACCCCTCCCCTCTATTTGTTTTTCTACCACTAAATTTATTATTCTTTCACTACTAAAATTTTCTTCTTCTCCACCATCTTTGCCACCATAACTGGCTCCATGAACTATATTGAATTTCTAGTTAGTCAACTCAGATCAAATTGAAATATCTTAACAGTATGAGACTTAATGTTGTCCATTTGTAAATGCTTTAAGCACCTGGGTCTACAAAAATACTTGAATCGTCACCCCAATATCACGCACACTAGTAATACATAAAGAGATTATCTAGTTTCTCGAGGAAGTGAACTTCACCTGAAATTCGAAAACCATCGAATTATATTGAATTCAATGCGAGCGATGAATGGAGAAACAAACATATGTAAAAGACTAAACTTAGAAATATAATATTGGTCACGGTGTCGGTAATGGTGACAGTGACGGTGAAAGGGAATAAAATTTTAATAGTTAAAAAAAAGTAGAAGGGAGGCATAAAATGGGTTAGGGGCACTGAGGTGGTATGCTACGTAGCATCCACCTCAAACAATGTAAGTGTCATGGAAGATTGGATGTCCATCTTGGACAAACTTAACGGAAGAAGGATATATTTGAACCAATAGTATAACGGTATGGATATATTTAAAATCAAAGTATAACAACGGATATATTTAAACATTTTTTCATTGTAACATGATACAGCATAAAATCATATGACTACAAAAGTATGGACTGGTCGTTTGGTTTAAGGAATAGGGAAGAAAATCCGGTATAAGATTCCGCTTAATTGATTATACAGTGTCTGGTCTGTAACATATAAAATTTTATATTACTAATTTAATCTTTGCATAACTAACGTAAAATTTGATTTTCAGTGTAATAATCTGCATAACTTATGTGATTTCTGGTATTACATTCTCTGTATCTAATTGACATAACTTATACGAGGATCTAGTTATTATTTTGTCCAACAAAGCTTGTTAATCAGAACAATTAATGCAACGGGCTATGCCACCCAAACCAACTGAGAGAAGTCGTATTCGTCCCATCGCAAGCACCTATAATGTCATGATCACATTGGTTTACCCTAGTTTTTTTGGTAGTTTAACGTACGGTCGCCCCTCCGATAAATGGAATGATTTTGAATATCGTTTATTAGTAAAAAACCTTCTTCAACTTTTGAATTGTCGAAACAAGAACTTTATGTGAGAGTTGAAGCCCCAAAAGGAGAATTGGGAATTTTTCTCATAGGAGATCAGAGCGTTTTTCCTTGGAGATGGAAAATTCGCCCACCAAGTTTTATCAATTTGCAAATTCTTCCTCAGTTAGTTATAAGAATGAAACTGGCTGATATTATGACAATACTAGGTAGCATAGCAAAATTCAAAATTCAAATTTCTAAAAATCGGAACCATTAACTATTGACTTAGAATGCATAATGATTCTTGGACTATCGCAAATAATTAATATTAAAAAAAATTCTATTAGCATGGTTTATTGAATTAGTAACTATTAGGAGGTAATCAACAACCAATCTGGTCTCCTGATCAAAACTTGACAGTTCTATTACAACCATAACTGAGAGCATTACACAAATAGTATCTGAAATAGTTATAAATATTAATTTACTGAATTTCTTTTTTCTTTTTTTTTTAAACCCCTCCCAAATTAGGAGGATCTATAGTGTTTCCACACTTCCCCTCCAGCGTGACTCGAACCCGGGACCTAACGGTCGTGAGTGAAGGTGCTTTTACGAACTGAGCAAGCCTCACTTGTCTAATATACTGAATTTGCTAATTTAGTTAGACAAGATAACATTCTATTGAAAGGCTAAATTAGGACCCTCATGCAGCATCTAGACCAGCTCTTTCTTGCTCTAGCGTTTAGTTTTTCAATGAGCAAAATTGAAAAGTTTAATATAATATAGTAATACAAATCACAGTTCTCTAGATTCTGTGCATCTAGTTCTTTTGCCTAGCTAGAAATCCAAGACCTGGATTTGGAATTAGAGTGAAAAAGGATGGATATAGAAAAGGGTCAAAAATATCCTTGTACTATACAAAATAGAATAATTACACCCTCCACTAAAAGTTGATAGCATAAATGCCCCAGTCATTAAGCGTACTTGTCGGGCGGATTGGGCGGATTATTACGCTTAACTGTTCGGCTTATCGGTTATCGGATTATAAATATAGTAATATACTAGCCATCCAATAAGACAACGGGCATATTGGTAACGTATTAACGATTATCGAGCGGTTATCGGACTGTTTATCGCCTACATCAAATTTTTAAAAATTGAACCCTAGTTCTTTTGGTTGCATAGCTAAGAATATTTTCATGTAAATTGTCAAATTTAATTACTACTGCTATATTAAAAAACACTAAAAGGAAGTGCTTTTTATCCCTCACTCTTCAGGACAACCATACAATCAAGAAATATGTATACCTACAACAGAAGAAGAAAGACGAGATGCACGTCTTCTTAACATACATCATTTTAAGTACATGCTTTTCAATATACAATAATATGTTTGACTTCAAAAGAAAGGGGAAACAATAGTTGGGAATTCAAGAAAGAGTACCTTGAAGTTCCCAAGAGTATCTTTGAATTTCAAAAATTATTTTATATACATAGGGGTAAAATGTTACACCCCATATTTTCGTACGTAAAAGTGCGTCGTAAGCAAACAAATATAAGACCAAAATGAGATCATCTTTGAAAGTATATAACGTAAGTTATCATGTTACCTTGGAGGTAAAAATATTGAAGATCATGAACAAGTAAAAAGAAGGTTGGAAGGTTTAGAAACTGACGAATTGAAGAAAATAATGCTTCATCGAAAGTCGACAAGTTGGGAATGTTATAACCCGTACCTTTGGGATGAGACTAGGGTTCTTAACATGATAAGAGGATTATGTTATGATTTATTTTAGTTTTATGATATTCATGTGTTAAGTTTTGAAGTTAAGCGAGTTGTGGAACAAAAGTCGATGAAAGTTATCACATGTTATGTTCATAAGTTTTACTGAAATTTGAGTCAAATGTAACTATGATTTTCTCCGAATATACTTAGAGCTATGGGGTGTTCCACCCATAAAATTGAATATCTACGAGTCTATTTTCTAACGCATTAAACCGTGTGTCAATATGACTTCGGAGTAGAGATATATATGCGTTTTTATGGGACTATGCAGACCGCTAGGTAACAAGTAGGTGTGTCACCTACTTGCTTAAATGAGAGGATTAAATATGCCAAAAAAGGGGCTATTTCGGGTCGGCCAAAGAGCCAATTTAAAAGCTTATCTCTTGCAATATAACACTCATTATATAGCACAATAACTAGTCATAAACCCCTTGAAAAAATCCTCCCAAAAATTGCACACAAAACTCTAATCGATTTTCTCTACTTTTCAAGTTCTAGGTGGAGGAAAAATCTAGGGTTTGAAGAACCAAGGTAGGAGCTGAGATATTCAAAAAAAAAATAAGGTATCTTTATTGTTCTCTTTCATGCATTTTTTCTGTTGGAAATGTATGGAAAGTCGGTTTACAATTGTAAGAATTCACGGGACTGTGATCAGAAGCCGTGAATTCGAGTTATTCAACTTGTAGCGGACTGTATTGTGGGTTGTTTCATGTTGCTATTGGATTACGTGCTTTGCTACTGTTTTATGGAGTTTTGGAGGAGAAATGGTGTAGAGAAACACCACATAAATTCAGGGTGGTGGCTAGTCGTTCGTCGTAACATTTTCGGGTTGTTTGATATTACTACGGTGTTTATTTTGTGTATGAAGAGATTGGGGCGTGCTAGGAATGTATATATGTTGTTATTGTTGTGTTCTTGTGTTTTTGGTGTTATCTTGAATTTGGAGGAAGTAAAGACTATAGGGGAGATACTGCCCGTTTTAATGTAAAATAAGCCTATCGTTCGTCATGTGATAGTTGTACCTTTCGTAACTTAATGATAGTATTGTTATCGTTGTTATAGATTAAGGTGCAAAGAGACGAGTTTAACGTGGTTATTGAAAAGACTGTGATAAGATATGTTAAGGCTAAACCTTTCCTTTATTTTGGCATGATCTCGTAACTACATGTGTTTGATAACGAGACATAAAGAGAAGTTTGTATTCTTGAATTTATTCATATTATCCTAGTCTAGAAAGTTACAGTATTCTCCCTTATTGGAACTTTCTATTCAGTTAAGTATTAGCTTCTTTCAGTCAAGAGGTTAGAGGGTCTATATAGATACAGTATTACAGTATTTTCACCATCACCGAGCTATAATCAATAGGCAAACCCCTATTGGACAACCTTTGATCAGATGGTACGTTATATACCAAGCATACTATGGGAGAGCACCTATGAGCGAGCCTACTACGGCCGAGCAGTCACACGTTCCGAGCCTTATAGGGTCGGACAACTATTTTACTTACTTTATTAAGAGAATTGAGTCAGTATCAGCAGGTAAGTATATCTCCAGGTCATCTTTGACTCCCAGTTACTTTTAGTTATTATATTATCAGTTTAGGTTTTAGCTTTCAATATTCTATTGTCTTACATACTCGGTACATTATTTCGTATTAACGTCCCATTCCTGCGGATGCTGCATTTCATGCATGCAGGTTCAGATAGATAGACCGATACAGGTGCTGTCCATGATCAGCTTGATCGATAAGCTCTACGTCATTCGGAGTTGCCGAGTCTAGGGTTTTGAGTACATATTGGGTATCTATATATATATATATATATATATGGGTAGGTCAGGGCCCTGTTCCGACCACTGTACATCCATCAGTAGAGTCTTATAGACATATCTTGTCAGTCAATGCAGTATGTTGGGATTGTAGGTCCTATATGTGTATTTTGTTGGTTTATTAGCTGTAGTAACTATGATGGCGTTGTCAGTCCACCTTTATACTGATGTTCAGTCAGAGCTAGTCTTCGTTCAGTTTTATATTTTATTTCACAAATTGTCTTGCAATGTGGCCCTATAGCCAAAGTATGACATTGTATATTCAGAGTCCCTCAGTCTCACGTTGGTACGCTCGGTTAAGTGAGGCATCAGGTGCCGGTCTCACCCCCCAGGTTTGGGGCGTGAGATAAAACTATAAATATAAAAATTATTAACGGATTAACGGTTTATTCAATAAGGAAATTGAGTAACCCGTACCCCAAACTGTCAAGCAGTTAATCATAAAATCTCAATTCGTTCACCAGTCGTTATCCCAATAACTCGATACCGATAAGTCAATAAATCATTTTTTCGATTCGATTAACGATTGCGGTCGATTTTGAACAGTCCTACCAGTCTTAACCATTTAGGCGCATTCCAACTAACAGACTCAATTTTAAACTTTTTTCTAAATTCTAAATATAATTTTTCCCATTTTTAAATGACACCTGAAATTAATATATAGCCCCTCTGTTTTTAAGATCCCACCACTCCACCCTGATTTTTATACCCCATCCAACCCCCTTTCTTTTCTAATTATTTTTTAAATCCTCTTTGTTCTCTCCTCCCCCTACCCC
>MCJB01001685.1:17617-27957 GCA_002018475.1 Nicotiana obtusifolia
CCCCACCCCACCTACTTCTCTTTCTTCCAAAAAAACTTATTTTCCTTAAAGCCACCTTTCATTATAGTATTAGCTTTTTCATTTTTAATCGACCTTTATAATTGACCCGATCTAGTATAAAATATCAGTTAACTAATAGCATTGGCTTTAGGCCGTATTAAGTAAAATAATCCGCGTATAAAAATTTAATCCATCCAATACCATGTTTGGTTGGTCAATTCAATTTACTCTTACATAATACATGGATTAGTTATACCTCATACGAGGGATTAACTAATACCAAAGAAAGCAAGGGATTACTAATCCCTGAATTAGCTATACATGGAGAAAACTTAAAATTACTAAATCAAGGGTATAATTGTAAAGAATATTTTATATAGTTTTAAACCAAACACAAATTTAGATTATACATTGCATAATTAACTTTTAATACAATAAACAAAACACTTGATAAAAACTAATCTCAGCAATACAATCCCTGCATTACTAATCCCTGCATTATTTGTGTTCGTACCAAACGAATACTTTAAAGTTTTCTTTGTAACGTCGGACAAAAATGATTCTTTACCGGACTAAAGACAAGTCAGAGTAATCATACTCACAGAATGGTATGTCCATCTCAATTGCTACAAATGTATCTTCAGTGGAGTTTTTTTCAGTGAAGTAGTCTTTTTCTGCATTACCTTCTCTACATTTGAGCTTATGATTCATGCGATTGGCAACATGATATTTGTTAGAATAGCCAAAGAATTCTTGTTGTGGTTAAATGGTCATGCTAGGAAATATGAATTCTCTTCATCCAACAGGAATCTATGTTGATGAACCATCCTATGAAGGGTTTGCTGATTTTACTTCTTTTTCTTTTCTTTTCTCTAGTGGAAAACAACAAGGAAGAGAGAAATTTTGTCAGGAAAGCTGCCTCCCTTTGGTCAGCAGATGAAGGAGCCGATCCCGCAAGGTATGTATGCATTTTAGGATTTTGCTGCAAGAGATGCTTCAGAGCAGCCTGTTCAGCATGAGGAATGGCTGGCGGAGCATCAGCGCTGGTGGAGGAATAACGGCAGCTAAATCATCTACTGCACAGTAGTACGTATTAGGCAAATGGGATTTTTCTTTCCTAGGCTGAGGAGCGTAGTCAGAGGTCTTCGAGAATTGGAGAGGAGAGGTGGAAGAAAGGGCTCGGGATAGATTTAGGAGTCTTTGTGCGAGCCGTATGCGGTGAGAGTCGCACGAATGGGAAGGTCTGGTGAGGTTCTCTAATGGAAATTGAAAAGAGATGAAGAAAAAAAGAGAACCAAAAAAATAAAAAAGTTTAAAAAGGGAGTTGATGGGATATAAACATAAGGAAGGGGTCTTGTAAAAGAGAGGAATAAGTGTCACATATGATATTTTAAATAGGATTTTAGAAAAGATTAAAATCTCAAAATTGGATCTGCTAGCACAATGGGACATTTATGCTACCAACTTTACGTATCTGATAATCCTAATGGTCATGGTTTTAGCTGGTTAGTAAGTTTTAAATCAACAAATCATTCCCATTAAAACATTGGATGGATGACTATGTCGTATGTACAAGACTCCACATTAATATAAAATGTGAACTTTGGGAGTGAGTGTTTTCTTGCTCAAAGCTTATTTTCACCTTGACACCAATATCCTTCCTCTCCAATCTGCTCCTAAACGATTCCAGGTTGCCTCGATCTTAACGTCCCATATCAGCATCTAAAGTTGCAAACTTCATCATCGTCACTCTTGATGGAAAGCTTTTATAACCACACAAATGTCATGACTCCACAAAGCTTTTAAGACCACAAGTTTCAAAAGCTTTTTTTTTTTGTGTCAAGTCAAACTACATCATCTAAATTGAAACAGATGGAGCACATGTTTGGTGAAAAGGTGTTTCCGATTATCAAATATTACACTTTCAAACTAGGGCGTCATCTGGTAATAATGAGCATTGAAAATCAAAATGAAAGCGATAAGCTCTCTTCACTTAATTTTCAACATTTTCTTGAAGAGGATGATATTGATCCTCTCAATCTACCTGGTTCAAGGGTTTTACCAGGCAATCAGAGCTACCGCTGTTATCAAGAAAAAACCAAGAGTAGATATAAAATCAGGTTTCACCATAACTAGAACTGAGTTTGTCCCCCTAAATGATTCTTCTTGTCAATAGTTATAGTTTACTACTCTTTCTATATATTGGCACATTGACCAAACTAAGAGCATGTAATACGTGATGAAGTCTGGAGAACAAAAATGGAGGAGATCTGTAGATGTCAAATTGAAGATCTTTTCAGTTCAGAATGCGAACCTTATAATTACAAGGGATTGACCATAGTGTAATACAATTGAAATAAACAATTAATAATCAGATAGTAATTTGATATCTCTAACTCACCTTATAAAAAAAATCCAAAACGGGAGCATAGTTTGTTGCAGATCCATACCTTTTGCCTTATATGTGCATGGATCTCAAAGTAAGCTACCCGAAATCCGAATGTTGGGCTACTGGCAATTCAGTTTGCAGACATGCTGCTGCCTCTATTTCTTGTTGAAGCCAAATAGGGACTTAATCGCATTGATGGCATTCTCGTTAATGAAAGATTCATCGAACTTCTTCATGAGACGCTCAAAATCCGCAGACGTCCTTAGAGTGGCAAGATCAGGGTCTGTCCTGATTCTCTGTTAACAAGCAGCATTTGGAAATTTTAATCAGGTACTACACCGTACAATTTCCTGCAAACTTTTTGTATGTCTCTTTTTCTCATTTACCTTAAAATCTTCAAATCCTGCATCCATTGCATCCTCCAAGGCAGATAACCCCGCTTGAAGCTATCATAGGAGGTAAAGACTAAAGAGAGTCATTTCAAGAACCAACATCCAGTTTATAAGAGCAATTTATTATCAAAACGAATTCATGGTCAGCTAAAAGCTCAGCCTATTCAAACAAAATATGCAGGCAGCATTTTAAAATTCGAGAAAGGTCAGCTTCCAATCAAAATGGTGGGTACTACTGAATAAAATTAGCCAAAGGTTTGCAGGTGAATGTAAATCTAATAATAGAAATACGATTTTGTTGATAGTACTAATACTTACCTGATTAAGCTTGGAATAACAACAGGCGACATTGTAACTTGCCACAGCAGCTTCATTTCCAGTTGGTCTTGATCCTAACACAGACTCAAATTTTTCTAGTGCTTCTTCATATTTGCCATTCCTTTTACCAGTCAATGCAAAGAAGAAAAATCAAAATGTTATATGCATGGCATTACTATTACTATCCCAACACCTGCATATGTCATGCATACAGGAAACCAACAATCCATAAATATGAACCTTTTTTACATGAATAACTATAAGCTAGTGCTAGCATGAGAAACAACAACGACAACAGCAAACCCAGTGGAATCCCACAAGTGGGGTCTGGGAAGGGTAGTGTGTGCGCAGACCTTACCCCTACTTTGAGAAGGTAGAGATGTTGTTTCCGGTAGACCCTCGGACCAAAGAAATATATGTTTGACAATTTTGAAAATACCCATATGGTAGGTATATAAAAGATTGGAGAGTACAGAACCATTCAAATGATTGCTTCAGCCTTACTTAGAGAGTTGCAGTCCTTCACGAAGATCCTTTTCTCTTTGCTCCTTTTGTTCTTTCTTCCTCAGAGCATTTGTCAACTGAGAACATCAGAGTTTGAGGCATCACATGCAAAGGCAAGGCAAATGTCTAAATAGTAATTTCGGTGAAATCGTGCATACGTGGAATTTGAAACTTGTTTACTCACTTGAATCTCCCTAACTCTATCACTAATGAAACCAGCATTCCTCTCTGCTCTGATAATTTCCTTTTCTGTCAATTCACCTGCTTCTTCCACCTTCCCTGAGAAATAATGGTGGACGATATAAAAAGGCTAAGGAAAGCGATTTATATGAGTATGAGGTGAGAGGGATATAGCTAACATAATCAGCACGAAACCAAGTGAAGCAGTGCCTAGGTTGGCTTAGATCAGTTCAAGCAACTAACCATATCTCTTTTGCATCTTCATGAGCAAAGGTCCAATTCTCTGTCTGATAGTGTACATTGTTCTTCCATATTCAGCAGCGGGCCATATTTCTTCTCCAAACACTGCACTGAACAGATTTTGACATTGTTTCTATCACATTCTTTGGAATGCTATTTTGCGCATGCATAAATACCATCGAATGTATAAAAAACTGCACATGAAACACGGATTAAGCCACATCCACAGTAACATTACGCATTATGAAAATTTCCTCGGCAGCCCAGTTTTTAACTTTTTACAACATAGAAATGCTAAAAATTTCTATCTGCCCTATCCTTCTCCTTTTAATTTCTTTAACTCTTGAGTGCCAGCTCGACCTAAGGTAGTAGTTAGTTTTGACAAGTCATGGATAATGGATGGGTTACAACTTCATAGTAACTATTTTACGACGCCACATAAAACAACTAGCAATTTACTTTACTTTCATTAGAGAATTACAATGACAACAACAACAACAAGCCAGTAATTTCCCACAAGTGGGGTCTGAGGAGGGTACCCCTACCCGCAAGGGCAGAGGGCTGTTTTCATAGACCCTCGGCCATAAACAGATGGAGAAAAAAATTAAAAATAAATAAATAAATAAGTGGGAAACAAGTAGGCCGAAGTCAAAAAAGCGGTTAAACTCTAGGTTCTTTCATTAGAGAATTAAAAAAGAAAAAGACACAGAAAGGAAGAGAGAATACCTGGTGGCAAGGACTTTATCTCCGACAGTGAACATGCCGGTCTTGTCAGCAAAACCTCCAGGGGCAATGGCATCAATGTAAGTACCCCCATCTCTGCCTTTGGTAAATTTCAGCCCGTAAGGCTGCACAATCTCTACTTCATACTCTTCGTACTGCTCTTCTTCCTCTTCTTTTTCCCCCTCTGCTTTTGCAGCCTGAGATTTAACCACCAAGATTGAAGCTTTTCCCAAATGACTACTGCAGAAACTCCTAAAAACTGGCAGATGATTCTTGACCTTAAGCAAAGAACAGAAAGATGGGTTTTGCTTGGTTTGATTGAGCTTGAGCAAAGAACAGAGGGAGGTGTAGCTGCTTGTGGTAGAAGCCATGAAAAAATGAATTTGATTTGCTTTTCAAATGCTGTTGTTTCAAAAGTGATCATTCAGGATTTCATTTTGTTGCAAAAGGATTACCATGGCTGTGACTAGTGGCTCTAGTAGCCTCTTCACTTTGTTTCCAATTTGTGGTGCCACGTTGACGAGTTGATGGGTTTGAGATTTTGGGCTGTCGGACTCAAATATCGGATCCGCACTTTCTTGGAATCCCAGAATGTAAAATAGGTGAGGCTTTATTTGCCTCAATAGATTGAGATTTGTAAGGTAAGGTTAAGCTCGATATGTGTTTAGCTCCTACGTCTTATACAGTCAAGGCATATAAGCGACACTACTCGAGTCTTTGTCCCTCTTACTTGTACTTTTTCTGTTGTGGTTTGTTTCTACTATTAATAAAATTATATATTTTGCCAAAAAAAAATGTAAAATAGCGTGAGCTGGCCATTTTGTGCCATTTAATTGAAAAAATAGTCAGTATTTATAAAGTAGTTAAAAATAACTATTTATTTTTAATACATAAATAAATTTAAATAAAAATACCCTTAGTTAAAATACGAATAATTTGTCATAGAGTTGAAACTTATATAAGTTAAACTCTAGCATAATGTATTGGAATTCAAGTTTCTCCGAGCTAAACTCAAGCTTTTCCGAATTAAATTCTAGCACATTATGCTGGAGTTCAAGCTTCTCCAAGCTAAAATCCAGCACAATGTATTTGGAGTTTGCCAAAATGAACAAGATGAGCTATTTTGCAACTTGGCTTGCTTTCTCATACATCGAATGTGAAAAATAAGGGTCTGTTTGGAAAGTCACCAGGTAATTAAAAATTTGTGTAATTATTAGGGTAGTAATTAAAGTAATTACACAATCTAGTAATTACATAGTTGTATAATTACGACGATCTGTTTGTTTGTCATAGTGTAATTACAGTGTAATTACCAAGTTTATTGTTTGGTTGCACAAGTGTAAGTACAAAGTTAGATTAAATTTTAAATGAAGTAATTATCAAAACTTAAAAGTTAATATAGTAAATATATGTCTTAAATTTTTATAAGTATAAATGATATTCTATTTGGTATTTAAGATGTATATTTTTTCGTGAATATACATTAATTAGTAATCATAGATTTATAATTAATAATTATAAAAAATATATATATATATATATATATATATATATATATATATTCTAAATTAATAATATTTAGTTTAGATACTTACAAAACTAAAAACATACGTATTGTAAAAACATCATGGAATTCATGTTTGATAAAATAAATTAATATCTATAAATATAATGCCATAACATTATTGAAATGTTTGACAAAACTAATCTATCAAGTTTAACTAAAAAATGACAACATGCAATGTGAGCCAATACTACTAAAACAAGTAAATTGGAACCATAAATTAGCACAATTTCAAAATACAAAAAAAAAATAGTTTAACATATGTCAAGTTCCAACATAATAATAGTAAGTTCCACTAAAACTTAAGATTAGGAAACATAATAAGTTTATAACCATATTCAACAATGAAATTTCACTTTAATTGCATCACTCATTATATGTCGGGTTTGTTAATGACTCATTATTTCTAATATTAGGAGATGTAGTTTCAAAAAATAGAATAATAAAATAAATAAAAAATAAAATATAAGCAATTACATGAAATCAAAAGAAGTAAAGGTAGAGAAATAAAATATAAATAATGTACAAAGAAAAATATTTTTTAAAATTTCAAAAAAGTTTAGAAAGTAAGAATAAATTAAAATAATTAAAATAATAGAAATAAAAAGTTATAAGGAAAATAAATTAAAATAAAAAATAAAAAGGAAAGAAACTAAAAGGCAACCTTGTAATTACACAGTGTATTTACCATCAATTCTCACCTCCCCTTGAGAATTGGAGAGTGTAATTGCACCCCTCCAATCACACCTAATTCTATGCTGACCAAGTAATTATTTGGCCAAACAAACATGCCAAACTGTGTAATTACACCAAAACTCAATTCCTAAGTGACTTTCCAAACAGGCTCCAAGTGAATAAGAACTATAATAAAAATGCAAGGAATTATTTCAGCGACATCATTGACTATTCCAACAAATAAAGAAAAGTAACATTAATTATGCATAGTAGTGGCAAAATGGTTGAAAAAAATAGTTATCCACCCTTATTATCCATTAAAAATTGATTGGATAATGAAATTTTTAAAAATGGATCAAATATGAATAAGAATCATATCATCCACTTAGAAAATGGATAACTAATGAGTTTAACTTTTACATTTGTAAAGACTCAAATTGAGGGTTCCTCAAGTTTAGGAAACTAGAAATTCTCCTAAAAGTGATCATATTCAAGAAGCCATGGATAATATGGATATTTATATTGTCCGCCGATTAACCCAGTTTTTAGAGCTGTTCAAAACAGAACCGAACCAAACCGATGGCTTATTGGCTTATTAGTATCGGATTATCGGGTTAATGGATGGTGAATGGATTGAGATTTTATAATTAACGGCTTAACGGCTTGGGGGCGGATTACTCAATTTTCTTATCGGGTAAATCGTTAACCCGTTAAGAATTTTTATAGTTACACTTTTATCCTTATGTATATAAAGTGTTGAAACCCCTAATGATTGACCAAAACATGCTTGATGTTATTTCTATCTGCCATATGTACTTAAGAATGCATTACATATTAGATGAGGCTTTTATCAGCTGGACTTCTTCCCTCACAGAACAAACGGAAGAGGAATTCAAAGGAAAGGTTATCAATGAGGGGGTTGAAATATGATGATTCTTTCTCGGACAATTCTTTGTCATTCAACTTAGCAAGTGTGGACAGCTGGTGAAAATTATATGTTCTAATACCTTTTGTTAGATGAACAGGATGATGATTGATAAGTTTTGTGGAATTGATCAGTGATTATATTGTAGTTAAATGAACTGGAAGTACTTGACCAAATTGTTTGGTTTTATGTCCTTTTTTAAAGTCTGTTTTTCTAGAAGAACGAATGTCCCTTTTTGTCTTGTGAAGAACGAATGTTTGATTGATTACTGAACTTGGTTAATACATGTATGAGTAGTCCTGAAGGCTCTTCAATTCAAAAATACCGCTTGGTTAGATCTTAGATGGTATTAAAAATTGCGTATTGATTTGAAACTGTTTGGTATTGATTAAATGATTATTCAAAAAAAATCTATTTGGTTTAGCCGATGAGCTGCCGATAATCACCCGATAATTGTTAATCTGATACCAATCCGCACGTTGTCTTATTGGATGGCTAGTGGATTACTACATTTATAATCCGATAACCGTTAAGCCGAACCGTTAAGCGTAATTATCCGCCCGATAAGCATCCCTATATTTTTTATCCGTGTTAAGTATGGGCTGGATCGAATAATTTATCCATTTTGCATTACCCATTTTTGACCCGTCCATATCCGACCTGATTCATGCATGACAGCGGTATGAATGAACCATGTTCCTGTATATAGCAAAAAGGATAAAGGACTAATCCTTTTTGTTTAGTTTTCTTTCCTTCCGCTGTTCCTTGTGTCACACCCCAACTTTGGAGAGTGTGGCCGGCACTCGGCACTCGGCACCCGAAGGCCGAGCGAACCAACCATAGCATCTGTGACATGTAATATGAATAATAGGCCGACAAGGCTGCAATATGACACTAACAAGAACCAAATGTATAATCCTACACACAGAAGAACCCAACAACAACCTCTCTCTCTATATATATATACATACATACATATATAGCTAAGGCCAACAATACTATATAGTTATGCCAACTGTACAGGGGGCCGACAAGGCCATGCAAAACATATATACACTGACAACTGGTCTGCAAGCCTCTAAAAGAGCAACACAATATCAACAAGTCGGAATAGGGCCCCGACTTACCCCAAAACAATACATATACATATGCATCTGTACCTATAGACTCACAACTAGCAACTCCGAAGAAGTGGAGTGCGACACTCAACCGCTGATCTCAGTGTCCTACTGCGGAGGCACGCCGGCCTGTCTATCAGCACCTGTGGGCATGAACACAGCGCATAAAAGGCGTCAGTACGAAATATGTACTGAATATGTAGGGCGGCAAGGACCAGCACAAATAAGGTAAATAATATGAGAAGAGATTTACAAATAACCTGAAACTCTGTTCAAAGCCACTGAGGGCGACCATATCCACCACATAAATGTAAATGCGTGCTCGTAAAATCATTCCTCACTATGGAGGTATATATATATCATATCATATAACAATAATAATAAATCCCTCTGTGGGGTGAGCTCATCATCACAACCTCATCTCTGCCCAACTGATCAGGGGCAATGCACAGCTACATGCCTACCCGGCCGCCTACAACACGGCTCGGTAAAGAAGAAACATGTCTAGGTGCACATATAAGTGCCTACCCGGCCGACTATAGCGCGGCTCGATAATGACAATAAACACACATATATATATACATAAGTGCAATGCAAGACCGACCTTAGAAGAGATATCATGACAAGAGTCGAAGTGACTTATTGTCGTTATCCTTCGACTATCTTTATTGTCCCTACGTCCTTTGGTTTCCAACCATGAGACAACCAGCACAAGAAACATGGAAGTTACGTAGTACGGATTTATTTGAAGTAGACATCATGTTCAAGCTATCAATAATCATGATCAATATGGACGTCGGAAAAAGAACGAACAAAAGAATTTTAATTCTCTTTGATTGATGAACAAGGAAATATGAGAATATTTAATTCTTCTTCGATATGAGTCATTCATGTGAAAAGGGTAGATTTAATCATATTTATCAATTTGGAGTGGAGCAGTTCGAATTTGATGAAACAATCCAATAAACGTTCATTCGAGTTCTAGTCATGCCGAAAGATATAAAGAAGGACCCTACATACCTCGTTGATAGAGCTATATGCGTCTTCCGGGTCCTTGAATACCTTATGAATGGCTACCTACACAAAATGAACTATTCGAGATCAAATCAAACTCATAGCTCATGAGAGTCTTCACTTAGACATTTAAGCAAGCAACTCGCGGGCATAAGTTCGTAGGCTCTTTTGTAGCTCAATTTTCCCGCAAAGCACTACAAAATTTTTTTTAATTCTCTTTGAGTGATGAACAAGGAAGGATGAGAATACTTAAATCTTCTTCGATATGAGTCATTCATGTGAAAAGGGTAGATTTAAT
>MCJB01001686.1:0-11103 GCA_002018475.1 Nicotiana obtusifolia
CCAGGAAAGGAGCATTGGCAAGCTGTGAAGTGGATTCTACGGTATATTCATAATACTGTAGATGTTGGGTTAGTTTTTGAGCAGGAAAGCAATCAGTCTGTAGTTGGATATTGTGACTCAGATTTTGCGGGTGATCTGGACAAACGAAGATCAACTACTGGGTATGTATTTACTTTTGCAAAGGCACCAGTTAGTTGGAAGTCTACTTTACAGTCAACAGTTGCTTTGTCTACAACAGAGGCAGAGTACATGGCTATTACAGAGGCTGTAAAGGAGGCAATTTGGCTTCAAGGGTTGCTAAAGGAGCTTGGTATTGGACAAAAAAGTATCACAATTTTTTGTGATAGTCAAAGTGCTATTCAATTAGCGAAAAACCAAGTTTATCATGCAAGGACGAAGCACATTGATGTTCGGTATCATTTCGTACGAGAAATCATCGAAGAAGGTGGAGTCACGGTTAAGAAAATTCATACTACAGAGAATCCTGCTGATATGCTGACAAAAGTAGTGACTGCGATCAAATTTCAACATTGTTTGGATTTGATCAACATTGTTGAACATTGAAGATCGAAGATGAAGACACAACCAAAATTTGTTATTGAAAGAAAATTGAAGATGTGGAATTTTGCCAAGGTGGAGATTTGTTAGTTTGGCAAAAGTCCCACATCGGTGGGTAGAGAAAATTTGGTTGGAATTTTCTCTATAAAAGGAGGCCTAATGTTTAGGATTTATACACACCTCTCATTTGCCTTCATATCTTCTTAAGGCATTTGTATCTTCTCTCTTTAGTATTATTTCACTTGTATTTTTGGAGTGGAATAAAATATTGGTTGTGTCCGAGGAAGTAGGCAAAATTGGCCGAACCTCGTAAATTCTGGTGTTCCTTTTATTGTTGCTTTATTGTCTATTTATTATTTGGTGGCTGTCATAATTTTTGGTATAGTAGTTGTGACTTATTCACACTATATACATTTGGCTTCCGCAACAGCAACGAAGCCAAACACCAAGGCGAGAACTAATCCAATGCTTCTCCGATGAACCACCAGTGTGAAATTGGGAAAACGACGTCGTTCGCCTCTGTTTTTCGTATCTTTTGACTACTTAGAAATAATCTCTCTGTTTTTCTGGCATTCACAATATATATAGGCATTTTAAAAAACAAAAAAAAAAAAAAGTGATAAATTAAATGATGGTTGGATTTGTCAATGCTTCGCCGACACCTGGCTCTCTTAGTATTGAGGAGTAGCTATGAACGTGTGTTGCATGTAAGATTTATTTCCTTTGCATGTAAATGATAGTATATAAAGTAGATTTGTTAATCTTTTTATTTACATCACATCGTTTTTCTCCTTTTTATTGTTTTTTGGATCACCGCCAAGTTTTTAATCACGATATCCTCAGTTCACCTGGTGTCCACACAAGCTCGTGCGTACTCTTATATTGCCAAGCCTGAGAGAGGCTATACTCTTATACTCCTATATTGACTAAATACGCTGCTAATATAAACATAGTTTTCTTAACTAACGTGAACCCTTCTCACATGCAAGCGTTGTTTGTTGTGCAATGCAACCTAAATGAACCTTTTCTAGAGTTCCCCTGCTTACTTTTCTCCTTTAAACCAGCTAACTTGACTCAACTATATTTTTACGCTTTATTTGATCAGTTTGTCTTCCTTGTTTTCGGTATTAAATTATGCGCCATAATTTAGTTATGGAAGATTATATTAGTAATGCAGGATTACGTACTAGAAACTAAACATTGTACAAGTAATGCAGCGTTTATACTGAGATTAAATTTCCTTATCCCTTTGACCAAACTACCCTAAATTTCTAATTATGTGTTTACGATTTTACATTTTCCACACTTTTTTCGTTCTAATGTAATCCAGCTTTCTCGCAATATAATATAGCTCCATTTTTCTCATGGCAACTCAAGTATTTTTTGATATATTATAGAAAAGAATTTGTCTTAATATTTATTACACAAATTCCCACAACTAAAAAATTTCGGAGATTCATATGATGACGTGGCGAGTTCTGGTTTTATGCGTGATTGTTTGGGCAAGCGTGAAAGAAGCAAAGTAGTCAAAAACACCCAACAAAAACAAAAGCCGATTAAGACGAAATAGAAAATTGACTACTTCTGAAATCCATTCCCTCTCTACGGCAATAAGATTAGTGCTTTTAATTTATGGCATTATAATTCGAATGATGGTTTAATCTTCGCCATATTCAATCTATAATGACGGAGAAAACTTATTTACACCTTGTTTTAATTTGCACTAATTTATTATTAATTATTTGTGGTTAAATAATATGTATTATTGTTTCGATATATCACTTAACTACAATAATATTGACACCATATGCGGGTAAGAATTTTCCCCGTAAAAACCTACTACTCCATAAGTTTGTAAAAAGTTGCACATTTTCAATTCTCTATTAGTTACTTCACTGCTTTTTTACCGAGGGCAATTTGTCATTAGCCATTCGATGACTACCATGATTTAACAAAAAGCAAAAGAAAAGAAAAAAAAAAAGAAAAATTCTTCTTAACGATAACGAGTTTGTTAATAAAAACCTAAATAAAGGAAAACCTCAAACACATATTTTATCTCCTTTTTTAATCCTCTTTTCTGTCTAGTGTCTTGCCAATGAATAAGGTTGAGACTTAGATAGGATCATTTTATCTCATCCATCCTTCAACGTCAACCTTTCTTTTCTTGTCTGATAAGAACGAAAGCGCATGCATGCGTAATTATTATCTGTTTCAAAATACTATTGTTATCACTTTCTATATATGTACACGCATATATATTTGATTGATATATAGTTAGAAAACCACTTTCAAGAAAGAAAAAACTGGATTTCTTACCATAATCCTATTCACACGCCATCACAGGAGGAAGAAACTATTGAATCTGATGTCTATTTCTTGTTTTTGATTTTGGTTTTTCATTCTTTTCAAGACTGGAATCAGAATTAAAGACGTGTTAATAAGCTGTTACCATATATAACAACATTCTACTATTATTTTTCCCACACTTTTTTCTCCCTTGTTACAATTTGTGAGTAACCCAAGGCAAAGTACTCTTTCTCTCTTTTGTACTTTCTTGCCAAATCATAACCTCTCCATTCTTTTTGAGTTTTCTCCCTTCTTGTCCCCCCTCTCTATATATATCCATATCTATATCCACATTCAATATACTGTTGCAAAATATCATTCTTTTACATACTCACTGTCTCTTCAATGGTATCATCATAGCATTTGCTGGGCAAGAATTTGTACCTTTTCACATTGTATTCATTTGTGCTAAACTCAACCCAGAAGTTTCGATCTTTAACACATTTTGAGCTACAATCATCCCAAAGTTTCAATCTTTACCATATTTTGGACCAAAATCAACCCAAAGTTTCAATCTTTAACACATTCTGAGCTGCAATCAACCCAAAGTTTCAATCTTTACCATATTTTGGACCAAAATCAACCCAAAATTTCAATCTTCAACACATACTGAGCTGCAATCAACCCATAGTTTCATTCTTTAACACATTTTGAGCTAAAATCAACAAAAAGTTTCATTCTTTAACACATTTGAGCTACAATTTACTCAAAGTTTCAATCCTTCACACATTAGGCCACATTTGCCAATAGGGTCTTCACCAAAAAGGCACAAAAAAATGGCACAATCCTTTAGCTGGTGGGGTAAAGAAATTCAAAGGGGTACCCCTGTGTTGGTGAAAATGGAGAACCCAAATAACTGGTCCATGGTTGAGTTGCAAAGTCCATCAGATGAAGATTTTCTGTTAACAAAAGGTGAAAAGGTGAAAAACAAGAATGCAAAGCAGCTCACTTGGGTTCTTCTTCTCAAGGCACATAAAGCAGCAGGTTGCTTAACTTCAATTGCTTCAGCATTGTTCAGTCTTGGCTCTGTTATTCACCGCCGTGTTGCCACCGGAAGAACAGATTCTTCCACCGTTAATAGCCGGTTTTATATTTGTATAAAGGTCTTCCTTTGGTTATCTTTATTCTTGTTAGGTTTTGAAATAGCTGCATATTATAAAGGTTGGCACTTTAGTGCTTCAGAGTTTCAAATTCAGGGTTTGTACACATTGGCTAATCCATTAGCTGTGAAGGGTGTGTTTGATTCTCTTTATTCCATGTGGGTTTTAATTAGGGTGGAGTATCTTGCTCCCCCTCTTCAATTATTAGCCAATGTGTGCATTGTCCTGTTTCTTATCCAGAGTTTGGATAGGTTAATCTTGTGTTTGGGTTGTTTCTGGATCAAGATAAAGAATATTAGGCCAGTTTTGAAAGAGGGTCCAGTGGATCTTGAGGCTGGTGATGGTGGTGGTTACTATCCCATGGTTCTTGTTCAAATCCCCATGTGTAATGAAAAAGAGGTAATTTGTTCTATTTTTCAAGATTTTCCTGAATTTTTCAAATGTTGTTAAATTATTGAGTATTGGAATGAAAAGGGTCCAAATAGAACGAAATGGATATTAAAGGATTCATGTAACCGACCTTAATTAGCTTGGATTGAAGAAGAGTTATTGTCATCGTGTCAAATTTTGTTTTTATTGTTGGTCTGGAAATTGAGTGTTGGTGGCAATTGGTATCAGGTTTATCAGCAATCCATTGCAGCTGTGTGCAGTTTGGAGTGGCCTAAATCCAAACTGTTGATTCAAATTCTTGATGATTCTGACGATTCCATGACTCAGACGTTGATCAAAGAGGAGGTACATAAATGGCAGAAGGATGGTGCAAACATTGTATATCGTCATAGGGTGATTAGAGAAGGTTACAAAGCTGGCAATCTTAAGTCAGCCATGAACTGCAGCTATGTCAAAGACTATGAATTTGTTACCATTTTCGATGCAGATTTTCAGCCATCACCTGATTTTCTTAAGAGAACCGTTCCTTATTTTAAGGTATTCAATACCCTCCAGCTCGAAGCTTGATTCTCTCCATGTGATCTTCTTCATTTCCTGTAGAGATTCACATTGTGCGTACAGTATGTATGATTTGTTGATGCATTATTTATGTGTAAAAGATGATCATGTCGTTTGTTTTATTAATTGTCTCCTTTGACATTGAATTGTAGGATAATGAGGACCTAGGGTTGGTTCAAGCAAGGTGGTCCTTTGTGAACAAGGAGGAAAATCTTCTAACAAGACTGCAGCTTATTAATTTGGCCTTCCATTTTGAAGTGGAACAACAGGTGAATGGGATTTTTCTAAATTTCTTTGGATTTAACGGGACTGCTGGAGTATGGAGGATTAAGGCATTAGAAGGTTCTGGTGGTTGGTTGGAGAGGACTACAGTTGAGGATATGGACATTGCTATTCGGGCACATCTCCACGGGTGGAAGTTCATCTTTCTCAATGATGTAGAGGTATTTCATTGCAAGACACTTTGTTCACCAATATTTGTTCACTTATTACTTCTAGCAAATATCTGTTTCATTTGAATCTGAAAGACTTTCTTGGATTTTCAGTGCCAGTGTGAATTACCAGAATCATATGAAGCATATAGGAAGCAACAACATAGATGGCATTCAGGGCCAATGCAGTTATTCCGTCTTTGTTTGCCTGCCATCGTTGAATCAAATGTATATACTTGGTTTCATTGCACTTGAAGAATATCTATTTATGTACGATAATTAGCACATTGTCTGACCATATTATGTTTTTAATTTTGTTTATGCAGATAAGCATTTGGAAGAAGGGAAACTTGATATTTCTTTTCTTCCTTCTAAGGAAGCTGATACTGCCATTTTATTCTTTCACCTTATTTTGTATAATCCTCCCCATGACTATGTTCATTCCTGAGGCTACACTCCCGACATGGGTTGTCTGTTACATTCCTGCCACCATGTCGTTTCTCAATATACTTCCAGCCCCTAAATCTTTCCCTTTCGTTGTGCCATACCTTCTCTTCGAAAACACTATGTCTGTGACCAAGTTCAATGCCATGATCTCAGGGCTTTTCCAACTTGGAAGCGCGTACGAATGGGTTGTAACCAAGAAGTCAGGACGTTCTTCTGAGGGTGACCTTTCCTTGTTGGTTGAGGAAAAACCAAAACATCAAAGAGGTATTTCGGAGCCTAATTTGGGGGACTTGAAGGAGGAAATCAAGAAGAAAGAACGGAAGTCCTCGAGGAAGAAGAAGAAGATGCACAACAGAATATACACAAAAGAATTGGCCTTGGCTTTCTTGCTGTTGACAGCTTCAATGAGGAGCCTCCTATCAGCTCAAGGAATCCACTTTTACTTCTTGCTGTTTCAAGGGATATCATTCCTGCTTGTCGGGCTAGACTTGATCGGTGAACAAGTTGACTAAATCCAATACGGATAGGCTTCATAGGGATATATTTATTTCAGCTGAACTGTCAAATCGAAAGACAGTACGCTGAGCCTGGCCTTTGGCGCGTTTGTAAATGGGATAATTAGCTGGGGAAGCTAAGTTCTGGAGAGATGATGGTGGTATTGCCTCTCCTCCGAACTTTGAACCCCAAATACCAACTCAAAGAAGAAGAGAAAGTTCTGAAAGCGCGCAGCATGTTTTGAATGGAGAAATCCATCAAGAATGGTGATAGTGTTCACCATTACAGTTAAGGCCCTCCCCTCTTTCTGTCCTGTTAATTTCTTTTCATGCTGGATTCTTTTGTTCTTTTTGGCATATTATTTTGTAAGAAGAATTTGTTGTGGAAGGTTAAACACAGAATTTAGTGAAATTGAACATTATAGCAGCATGCACCTTTTAATTATTTCTACACAACGCATAAATCATTCTTTTTTCTTTCTCTTTGAGAATTCTTTAGTTATGAAGGGAATTCATATCTCCTAGCACTTGTAGCGAAAACTTATGTCTTGTAAATAAAGGAATATACATTTCCACAGAATTTTGTGCCTTGAAGCTGGTTATTGCAGTCTTGTTATCTGCGTTATGCATGATTGTTCTTGCTAGTTCCTGTACTCTTAAATGTGAGCTATATCTATGTTTTTCATTTTTTCTAGGCAAAACTATTAGTTCTATCCTAAGTTGCTCTGACACGGCAGTTTAGGTATTCCATCCGTATCGACACGACACTAGTATGGATGTGGGGGGATCCGAACCGGATTTGGTCAAATAATTTTGGGTACTTTGGCCATGACGGACGGAAAAATTCGAGACGAGATACAATTTGATTCCCAAAATCAAAACCAAAACTAGGATAAATTTGAAGAAAATAGCATACTTTATCTAGGAAATCAATCTTACTTATCTACAACTTGATAATAAAAAAGAAATCTATAGTTTGCAAGCTATACATAAGTATTTCATAAAATTTCTCATAATTTAGAGATACTTTTATGTTTTTGTTTTTTGAATTATTTATAGCCGGATCTCCGCATCCGTATCCGTACTAGGATCCGTATCCCAGAATCATAGAATTTACCTCTCGAAAGATCGGACCCCTAGATGCGCATCTGTGTTGGATACCCGCACCCATGTCCGAACAACTTAGGTTCTATCTGCATTCTCAAAATTTTATCTTTTATTGAGAATTGTCTAATGATGCAGCTTTTGGGGACTTCCATAAATTTTCTTATTAATGTAGCAAATTCTGGCTTTTACAAGATACCCTCCTATCTGGGTTTAGATATAAATATTGTTGGGTTTAAACATCCCGCAAATACTTTTTAATACGGTGATATTGTTTGTTTTGGATTAAGTTAAGTCTCTTCGAAAAGGCCTCACACCGTTAAGACATGCAAATTTGGCATGAATAATACATAAATACCACCCTATACCTGTCCAGAATTCTTAGTTGAACACCTAAAACTTTACAGGGGCCCTATAACTTTCTTATAGCTGTTTGAAGTTTTTAAATACCACCTTTTATGCCTAGGTGGCACTTGTGGCATTTTCATGAAATGTGCAACGCGTGAAAGCCTAAAGATTACTTCTTTTACTCTTTTTGTTTTATTTTATACTTTTCTTTTGTTTTTCTTCTCTTTTCTTTCAACTTTTGCTTTATCTTTTCTTCACTTTTTACATTTTGTTCTTTCCCGTTGAGAAGATCAAATCAGGCCATTGCCAGCAAGTCTGCAGTTTGGGCTTCAAAAAATTGGTTAGCTTACATTTAGTGGTTCATAATCACACCATTTGATGTTTTATACTTCAATGCCACATAAGAGAGAGTGATTTGTGTGATGTCTAATTCTTGCGTGCACTGATTCTAGAAGGACTTAGTTCTTCTAAGTATTCCTTATACTACTGTTGCGGGAATAGTATATGCAGAAAGTAAAGAACACAAGTATTTTACGTGGAAAACACTTGGCTCAAAAGATGAAAAAATCACGACCTACTACTCAGTAGGATTTTCCCCAACACTTCACTAAATCACTCAGCCAAAACAGCATTTACAAAACTCTTTGTAAACCTAAGGATTAACTCTAATCTCGTTGTGGCAACCAGCCTCTAACTGTTGTGATAACTTCAAGTTAACTCTAACTTGAATATTCAGAGTACCTAATATAATTGCTTCTAGATAAAACTGAAAGGTACAACTTAAAAATACCTACTACAATTGAACTAGAATAAAAGATAAACGCTTGGAACTGGTTCTTCTATCTGGTTCATGTAGCCTCAGGTTCGCACACTTGAATCACACGAGAATTGCTTGCAAAATGCCTTGCTATTTTGCTCTCAACTCACATTTAACTTCAGCGTTTGTGCGTACCTGAAGAATGAGAACATCTTGCAATATATAGAGTTAGTAAAATGGGAAATAGCTAGAGGTCTAATGCAACTCTTTCTTGGTGGAAGAGTTCTAGTCAACTTCTAACTCCTTCCTTATCTTGGATAAAGTTCTCTTCGAGTAAAGGGTCCTTCTCCTTATCATTTATGCAATCTTTTCGATCAGGAGATATCAAATATAACAACTTAAGTTTATCTCTTTCACGTGCATCCCTTATGCTCGAATCTGCCCGTGTCTGTGTACACTGTGTATGGACCTGATTCATGCACAAGTTCCTTTGTCAATCATCAAAACAGAACTTCACTTGGGCCAACAAATTCCCCCTTTTTGATGATGACAAAGTCTGTGCTTTTCATAAGCATAGGCCCTGTATCAACTCAGCTCAACACCAACTCAAGGTTAGAACACTTTTCATTTTAAAGTCACTAATCATCAAGGACCAGGTTCATTAGGTTATAAACATCACAATCCAATGTAAAGGCACAACCTATCTTCCCCCTTTTGGCATCATCGAAAAGTTGCATAATTATGTTAAATAACCAGATTGTAATAGAAATTACTCATGGCCATTGGGGCTACTTCAAATGCAATCATGGAGTCAAGCATCATTTATCAATCCAATGACTTTAGCCATCTAAGAAGCATCAACAAACAGTTAGAGCACAAAAATAGTTAATTATCATTGATACTTAGTCATCCACAAGCATAAGGAGAAATAAAAGCATTGGATCATGAGCAAAAGAAACAAAAAGAAAATTCCATCTGGGTCACTGGTTTGTCTAACTAGGCTAGGAAGGTCTTTAGTCTGGGAAATACCAGGTTCTTGGTTCTTGCTTGAAGCAGTATCAGCATATCCTGAAGAATGCCATCATTCTTCTCCTTCTCTTTTGCAAGCTCAGCTCTGAGAGCACCTCTCTCAGCTTCTACTTCTGCCAACCTCTTCTTCAGCCTTTCAAGTTCAACATCCTTAGCCCCACTCTCTTGCACCAAGGCTCGCACTTTGCTGTTCACAGGTACCTTTTTGGATGAACCAGGTTCTTTAGGAGTGGTGTGGACTTCATAGTCACAAGCAGTCAAAGTGTTTGCCCCAAAGTGATCCTTGCTTGTACCAACTTCCTATTTCTTGATGGGTACCTTAAAGTGTGCGAGTACAGCCGTGAGAATGAACCCATAGGGTATGGCATGAGTTTTGGTGCTAGTCAGAACCCTATCGAGAAGCTGGATGATGAATCCAGGCCAATTGATTTGCCTCCCACTATCCAGACATTCCATAAAGACCAGGTCCATGAATGTGGCAATGTGCCTCCTTTCCCGCTTAGGTAGGACAACTTTGTTAACAAATTCGAACAACACTTTCTGGGGTGGCTTCATCTCACTTTTATACACAACCTTGGGCTCAAGCTCTTCATCGTTCTCACCAAACTTTCTTGTAATGGCAAGGGCTGTAGGGAGATTCTCTAAACTTGGCCATTTGAGCTTCTTATAATCATTGTACCCTTCAGCAGGTACACCTAAGGTCTCTCCCAGTTCTTTATCATCAAAATTCACTATCACCCTATTTACCACACTGGTGACAATATCATTTTTGATCTCACAATTTGCCATGAACTCCACAATCTCAGTTCTGGCCAGCTTTCCATCTATCTTAAGGACTATGTCCTTCCATCCTTGCAATTGTAACTTCTCCAGCAGCATTAACATACCTTCCTCCTCCAAGTCCCTAAGGAGTCTACTTTTCAAGATAGTTCTCTTCCCAAACTTAACCATCTTGTCCATCTCAGCATTAGATTCTTCTTCTCCATTCCATTCTTCTTCCTCTACTATTTTCACTTTTCTTTGTTTCAACGTAGACCTGGTTCTTTTTGCCAAAGTAGATGGCTCCACAACTTTGTTTTTGAAACAGACTTCTTTGTGGTAGTCTTGGCTTTCTTTGCCTTTGGAGTCACAACCTTTATTTCTTCAGTCTCCTCTTCATCTCGAAGGCCAGGTCTTTCTCGTCAATTTCAACAGCCTCAACAGGCTCAACCACCTTCTTTTTTCCTTTACCATCAGATTTTCTCTTACTTTCTTCTAAGATCTTTTCTAGTTCAGCCTCACTCTACTTCTTCTGACTCATTGTAGCTCTTCTTCTTGTAGGAGGAATCTCTATAGGGATAGAAGAGATATCCTTTCTCTTCTTGTTTGCCCTAGCAGTGCCAGGAACTTTGACTCCTGAATTCCTTTTCCTTTTGGGATTGTAACTGTCAGTCACCTTTTTCAGTAGGTCTGCGAGGGTTTCCTATTCAGATGGAACAGGTTCTTGATTATCCTTCCCTAATCGAACCAACCCCTCCGGAGCTTCTCCAGACCCACTCCCC
>MCJB01001687.1:1610-13528 GCA_002018475.1 Nicotiana obtusifolia
CCCCCCCCCCAGGAAAATTCATCCTCGAATGTAAGGGTCTACGGGGATTTTACTCATGGTGGAGCATTTAACACAATGTACGGTTCTATAAGAGTATGCAAACTTATGGACATGTACATTATCAGCATATTATCATTTTGCATTAAGGAAGAGTATTCTTATTTTTTATCGCTTACCTCATAGAGATGTTCCTTCTTCTAATGCGTCTTGCGGTTCCTTCGGCACCCTCATTATCTCCATTCTGGAAGAGGCACGGATATTTAGAGTTCATCTCCTCCTCTGCCTCCCATGTCATTTCTTCCGTATTCTTATTCCTCCACAATACCTAAACGGAAGCGAAAGTGTTACAACCCGTAATATCGTATGTTAGATTACGCTGTAAGATAGTCTATATATAGAGCTTAAGAACCGGAAAAGAGTCCAAAAGTCAAGAAAAGAGCAAAGGGCTTCGCAATGCTGGGTATGCTACCGCAAAACCCACATGCGGGACGTAAACAAACACTGGGACCGCAGACCAAGGCAGATTTCTGGACAAAGATCAGTGTCAGAAATGCGGTCATAAGTGCGGTCACATTTTCAAAATGCGAACCGTATATTATACCCAATGTGTCGCAAACTGAAACAGATTTCTGGACAGAAATTTATGTCAGGAATGCGGTCAGTATGCGATCGCATACTCAAAATGCGGACCGAAAATCAGGCATCCTGTATCGCAGAATGAGACAGATTTCTGGGCTGGGATTCACGTCCAAAATGCGAACCACATGTTGGTTCTGCGACGTAAGTGCGATCGCAAACCTGTAGGCGTCAGACACGTGTGTCACTTATTTACTGACCTATAAAAGGAGCATAGACCAGCTATTTCACCATTTTCTGAAACCCAAACCGAGTAGAACCCCCTGCAACCCTTCTCAAGAATCCCACACAAGCCCTAACCAAATTCTCTCTCTTTCAAGTTCTAAATGGGGAGAGAAATCTGAATATTGAAGAATTAAGGGAAAAGCCCTAACTGATTTCCCTCTCTTTCAAGCCCTAATTGAGAGTGAAACCTAGAAGTTGAAGAACCAAGGAAGAGAGTTGAGTTATCCCACATGCAAGGTAAGTTACTACTCCCTTTCATGCATTCTTTCTATTGGGAATTCTTGGAAACTCGTTTTATGCATATTGGAAGCCGTATGTTTAAGTCAATCATTGATGATGGACTGGGTTGTGGTTGTTTTGGGTTGCATGTATTGCTACTATTGTTGTGGAGTTTTATAGGGAGAAGGGTGTGGAGAAACACCATATAAATTTAGGGCTGTGGTTGGTTGTAACTATAACGTTTAAAGGATAACGATAGAATCGTTTCTTTCATTGTAGACTAAGGAATTGTGACTGTGCGAAGCTTGAAATTGGCATAGAGAATACCCGGTATGTGAGATCGTCCCTTTCTTTCTTTTGCACGACTCTAACTGAATACAATGCAATGAACGAGCCCCAAAGATACTCTATTCTTAAGAAGCTAGGAGTGCTTATATTGTTTCCCCTCTTATGGGAGGATTGATGTGTTGTTATTTCTTCGACCTTACGTCACCATGAAAGTATGATTCATATGAGTCCAGCATGCATTATCTATTTTACACTACCGAGCCGCGCTATAGTCGGCCGGGTATGGCACCTATTGTGCAACTATACGTATGTATATGTTTTATTCTACCAAGCCGCGCTATAATCGGCCGGGTATGGCCCCTATTGTGTAATCACAGATCAGTTGGGTAAGATGATGATAAGGCCCACAGAGGCGTATGTATATGATGATGATAAGGCCCACAGAGGCGTATGTATATGATGATGATAAGGTCCACAGAGGCGTATGTATATGATGAATTTAAAAAGGATATATATGTATATGCATGTTCAAATCAGGAATGTCATGACTCATCGCCCTCAGAGGCATCCAGACGGTACAGGTTGTGTGTTTCTTATCTTGATGCATGTTACTGTTCTTATATTACGTTCCTGTCTTACATACTCAGTACATTATTCGTACTGACGTCCTTTTATTTGTGGATGCTGCATGTCGTGCTGCAGGTCCGGACAGACAGGTAGACGAGGCTCCCCCTGATGCAGGACAACCTGATCAAGCTACGTTCATGCTATCATTGTTGGATAAGACAAGACAAGGCGTTGGTTAGCCTTGGAGAAGAGCCAAGCGTCCATAAATCTTGCTATGGACGAATCTTGTGTTGACGATGTACATTTGTGTTTATGTTGTACTATTGTGTTGCTGTAGAAGACATTGATTCTTACTTAAGGGGTCCTGCGTGACTATTCTTTAAATTAGTCAAATTGTGGCCTTTTTGTTAACTAGATGTTTCCTAGTTGATTTAGGTTAACTAGTTATTCTTTTCCTAGTTGATTTAGGTAAAGGCTCATTCTATATAAGCCTAAACACTTCATTATTTTGATACCTTTTGACATTATTATCAATCAAAAAACGGCAGCACATTGCTCCCAAAATCGTGTGAATTAACTTGTCCAATTTTGGTGTGATTCAAAATTGAACTTGTTCCTTTGTTTGATCGAACAGTTTGCAAGACCATTGTTGTCTTGAGGGTTGTTCGTATAGTATAGGTACTCCGTGACTTCATCAAGAAGGTAAGTAGACTAGTTCCTACTTGTTGTCTTGATAGTTCATTGAGCGTCTTACTTCTATCTTTTATTGTCTTATTTCCACTTTTTATATTGCATCAGTTGGTATCATAGCTTGGAAAGGGTTTGTTCTTACAATCCCAATCCTGTTCTTCGTGCCTTAGTTTAGGTTCTATCTTTAATTTCGTTTTTGATTTATAAAAAAAAACGTGAAAAAAAAAAGGAGAAAGAAAACCCGAAAATTGTTGTTGATTGAAATTGTTGAATCATCTAGGGATTAAGGTTTTGAAGTTCTTGATTGTTTAAAAAAACCCGTTCTTGAAAACCCTAGTTGAAATCTTGAAGCTAGAACGCGTTTAATCTTGAAATCTTGAAACTCTAGTTGAAATTCTTGAAGGTAGACGATTGAATCTTGAATATTTTGAAGTTCCTGGAGTTAAAATTGAAGTTCCTGAAGAGTTTTACCTTTTTCTTGAAGAAGTTCTTGAATCCTCAAAACGTTCTTAACAAGATTGCATTGAATTCTTGAAGTTCTTGAACATTAATTTGTTATTCTTGAAGGGAGGCTTGAAAAACGTGTAAGAGCAGCCTAAAACGTGTTAGGGAGCCCGAATTTGAGGAGGAGAATAGGAAACTCTAATTCTAGTCCAAGAAGGAAACAACTCCCAATCCAAAAGGGAGAAGTTTCAAGGAGTTGAAATTCTATTTGGACAATGAGAGGAGGGGCTAATTTGTGTTGGAAAAGGAAAGGAGGGGACCCAAAATCCTAAGGACTAAGGAGAAAGAATTGGTCTTCTCCAAACTAAAGTGGGAAAGCTTCTAAAATTTCCTTATCTCTTCAATTTCGAAATTCTTCTTAATTTCACTACTTCTAATTAGCAATTCTTAGGTAATTTCCCTACTTAATTAATTACTAATCTTTGAGCTTGTAGGACCTCGTGCTAAAACTCAAAATTTCCACTTTCGTAGATAATTCTTGGCTTCTTGTGCTCACATAAAAAGCTGTCCGCCTATCGAGTCGCATAACTTCACTCACCCCGAAGAAAACTATTGATCTTGTGAACTTGAAAGGTTGCTAAGGAACTTGGTCAATTAGAGTAAGCCAATTTGAAGACAAGTGTGAAATCCTACCCAAAAATTTGAGTGAACCCGAGAGTCATTCAAAAAGTGAGAGCGAGAATTTTAACTAACCTTAACACACACTCTAGTATTGTTTCTTTTGCAGGTATATGGCTACGGAAGAAGAAAAGGTTGTGACGGACATTACTTTGGCCGACCTCTTGGCCGAAGTAAGGGCACTTAGCGCCCGAATAGAGAACATGGAAAGATCCCCTAGCAATCCAAAGCACGCCGGAGAAGGAACTAGTGACGGTTCCACCGTTAGACCCGAGCAGTTCGTGGAGTTAGCTCGCCAAAACGAGCAGAGGGACGGAGGTGCTCAAAATGTCAGGACCATGAGGATTCCCCGGGGTGTCATGCCACCATTAATGCCAGCCCGGAGAAATATAGCACCCGTAGGGAATATGAGAGCAGCCCGAGTTCAACGAATTTGAAGATGATGATTTGGGGCCACAGAATCCAAGAGTTGGACAGAGGAATGGAGGCCGAGACTACGTGGGAAGACGTGGTTATGATCATGGTCCGAGAGGGAGGCTTAGAGGTTTTGGTGGAAGGAACTTAGAGTATGACTTTGATGAGCATGTTGAGCATTATGAGGACTTCCAACCAATCTTACCAAACCGAGGGGGCCGAGACCATGTCCGAGACAGTTGGTTGAACAGTGTCAAGGTTACTATCCCTGCTTTCAAAGGAACTAGTGATCCTGACCGATTTTTAGAGTGGAAGCGCCAAGTTGAGCGGATATTTGAAATTAATGATATGTCTGAAGAGAAGAAGGCTACATATGCCATTGCTGCTTTCGAGTCCTATGCTTCGACTTGGTGGGAGGCTAAGAAAATATCCAGAGTTAGACATAACCAACCGGCATGCATAACATGGATAGAATTGAAGCAAATAATGACTCGTAAATATGTGAACCCATGGCACAAGCAAGAATAGTTACGGAAGTTGTATGATTTGAAACAAGGGTTGAAGTCCGTGGAGGTATGCTATGATGACTTTGAGAAGATTCGTCTATCACTTGACATGGAAGACGAAGAAGAAGAGGCTATTATCCGATTTAAGAATGGGTTGAATAATGATATCTCCAATCAGTTGAGGCTACATGTGTTCATTTCTCTTCATGATGTGTTCTTAGCTGCCCTTGAAGCCGAAAAGATGATTAAAGAAAGCCGGGCAGCTCGATATAGAGGGGTTTCCAATTCTACTATCATACGTCGAAACAAAAAGTGGAAGACGCCGAACACTAGGGGAGCAAGCCAAAACCAAGAGCCTAAGAAGCTAGCCCAAGCTACGGCACCTGGGGTTGAACCTAAGGAGTCCGGAGGTAATTCTAAGACTCAAATCAATTCTCCTAGTACATCTTCTTTTCAGTGTCACAAATGCAAAGGCTATGGGCATTTCGCTAAGGATTGTCCAACACGGAGGACCATGTTAATTCTTGATGATGGAACTATGTGTGAAGAAGAAAGTGAAGAAGAGAATGAGGATGATAAGGGGGCAGAATTGGTTGAGTGCGGAGAGGAAGAGTTAGAAGAAGAGGGTGTGAATATGTTCTTGGTGGTATGTAGGAACTTGAGCACTATGAACGTACAGGAGGAAGGAGATATGCAGCGTGAGAACTTGTTTCATGCCAGATGTAGGGTGAAAGAAAAGGTGTGCTCGATGATAATAGATTCCGGAAGTTGCGCTAATGTTGTAAGCCACACGTTAGTGACTCAACTTAGTATACCTACGAGGAAACATCCCCGTCCTTATAGATTGCAGTGGTTGAGTGAATGTGGTGAATTAAAGGTAGTAAGGCAGGCACTCATTAAGTTCAAGGTGGGAGCTTATCAGGATGAAATCTTGTGCGATGTGGTGCCTATGCAGGCGTGCCATTTACTATTGGGCAGGCCTTGGCAGTTTGATAGATATGTTGATCATGATGGAAGGGCCAACACTTATACAGTCAAGCTGGAGGGCAAGAGTTACGTACTTAAGCCCTTAACACCGCAACAGGTTAGTGATGATTACAAACGCATGAGGGAACAGAAAGAGGCGGCTAGAGCTAAGGCTCCAATGGAGCCCAAATCCGAAGCCATAACCAATGCTAGTACATCGAACCTGTCAGGTAATATTTGTGCCATGATGCAACCAGGTGAGTATTTGAGAGGTAATGATAGTTCTAAACTCTTAATTTGCCTAATTCATAAGGGTGTTTACTTGAGCTCCGTTTAACCCCACTTATTTCGATTTCATGGCTTCTAGTCATACTCCCATAAGTTCTTATAGACATGCAACCCCCTTATCATGAATGTTTAAGGGAAAACCACATGAAAGGGAGTAGTAACTTACCTTGCATGTGAATTAATTGACCCTCTTCTTTGATTCCTCAATTTCTAGGTCTTTGCCTCCAATGGGGTTCGTAGAGGGGGGAAACTCAGCTAGGATTTCCTTTAGCTCTTTAACTTCTTGCTTCTCTTCTTCAATTTAGAGTTTGGAAGAGAGGGATTTGGTTGTTTTGAGGTGAGGGCTTTGAGAAGGGTCGTTTGGGGCTTTCTACTATGCTTGGACTCAAAAAAATGAAGAAGGGACGGGTTTGGGTCCATTTTATAGATCTGGCAATAAGTGGCACACGTACCTGATAATTTTCAGGTTTGCGATCGCATACCCACCGCGAACAGGGTAATGCGGTTCGCATTTTGGTCGCAAATCTCACCCCAGAAATCTGTTGCATTATGCGGCGCAGAAGGGCCAGATTTGCGCTTCGCATTTCAACAATATGATCGCATTCTAGTCGCATTTTAGACATTGAGTCAGCCCAGAACTCTGTTCCATTCTTCGATGGAGGGTGTCATGTTTGCGGTCCGCTTTCGCAGTATGCGGTCCGCATACTGGCCGCATATTTGACACAAATTTAGCCCAGAACTCTGTCTTAGTTTGCGACCCTGATGTTGGATATGCGGTCCGCATTTGTGCTTTGCGGTCCGCATATCTAGCTGTGTGCGACACCTTTGCTCTTTTTCTTAACTTTAAACCATTTTCCGGGTTCTTGGGTCCTCATACGTGAACCATTTCACAGCGTATTTTAAATGCACGAATTTCACGGGTTGTAACAATCAACAATGGAATAGATAAGGTTTGCCTACACACCACTCTCCCGAGACCCCACAGTGTGGGAATACTGGACATATTGTTGTTGTTGTTGGAATAGATAACACGTAACAATGGAAGAGGCAAAAACTTTAACTAAAGCATAACACCGAAATATCAAGTAAGATGTAGAACAAGTGTTAATAAAGTCATTTAAGGCATGTAAAGGTAGACTAACTCAAGTAAGAGTAGTTTGACTATGAGGATTTAAAACATGATGTGACAATTTAATTAAAGCATGGAAAGAGTATAAGTAGCCTAAACGGGTCAAATGCCACATATAACCCATGCACCCACTCGTCACCTTGCGTAAACGGCTTTTATATCGCAAATTAACACAATCAATCCCAAATCATAAGGGGTAGTTCCTCCACACAAAGTTAGGCAAGATACTTGCCTCAACTAGGCCAACTTAACCCTCGGAAATAGCTTTTCCCCTAAAATTCGCTTTCAGACCATTGAAATCTAACCAAAATTGACATAATATCATCAAACAATGCATGGGAAAATAAATACAATAGATAAATCTACGATCTTTACACTTTTACCAAAGAGTCAGCAAAAGTCAACCTAGGGCCCGCCAGGTCATGACCTGGGTCCAAGGGTAGATTCCGACTGCCCATAGCCCACGAGTTCATATATGTGATTAGTTTCAAAGTTCGTGTCCAAATCGACTCTCGGAACTCAAATTCCTATTTTTGAAAAACATTACAAAGTTTCCCAAATTCTTTTTTTTTTTGGTTAAATAAAGTTTTTATTACTTGGAAACAATATACAAAGCAGGGGGGGACATGGACCTTACCTCCCAAAAGTAAGTACATGTACTTATGGTCATCTTAAAGTGTTGACTATAAGTACCTAGGTAGTAGTGAGAGGTTAGACCTATGGTAGAGTGACGATTGCCCATTTTGTAGTAGACAGTCGTATGTAGAGATTTTCCTAGGTCAGCTATACAAAAAAGTACATGTGTTCCTATTCTGACTAAATGGATGTGAGATTTGATCTCCTCTATGTACCTCTAACAGATAACAATGTTGTCAGATTTTTGCAAAAAGATAGCAAAAGAGCGCGAGTTATCTTCAAATTTGCTTTGACTCCTGAGAAAGGGAAAGCCAAGTTGAAGATATCCATCCATGTGTTTCTTGTGGTTGCACTATTGTGTTGGTGGAGCTATTGGCTGTGCTTTTTTGTGGTTGCTAGTGTCAAAGCTGCTACTGCTATGTGCTGACTGTTGGAGCTGCTTCTCTGCTGTCTGTTAGAGCTGCTTCTCTGTGATGATGTTGCTGATGCTGATGATAGATTGGTGTGATTGTAATGCTGTAGTGCTTCACTGTGATGCTGTAGTGCTTGCAGTTTTTGTATGTGCTTTTGATGAATCCTGTGTTGTTGTCTGGACCTCTTCCAGGCTGCTGTTATTGCTGTTGATTCTGTTTAGTGCTATGGATTGAGTTTGTTGGTGAGTGTTGCTTTTGATGCTCTGAGCTTATTGATTGTTTTTTATGTTCAAATCAGTTCTGGGAGATTGAGCTTGTTGGTGGTGTTGTTTTTCTTTGCTTGTTGTGTTTGCTGACTCTTGTATGTTGCTGTTGATCCTCCTTTCTTCGTGTGTTTTTCTTAGAGTTGAGTGCCTTTGCTGATTGTGGTATTGTTTGCTGAGTCTGCTGCTTCTGTTCTGCGGTGTGATGTTGAGTTGGGGGATTGTTGTCTGCTGTGTGCTACTTTTATTGGCTGACTGTTATGTGAGTTTATCTGTAGCTTGCTCCAATTGCTGATTGTTACAACCCGTGAAACTCGTACATTAAAATACACTGTGAAATAGCTCATATATGAGGACCCAAAAACCCGAAAAACGGTTTAAAGTTAACAAAAAGGACGAAGGTGTCGCATAGCCAAGTATGCGGACCGCAAAGCACAAATGCGGACCGCATATCTGACATAGGGGTCGCAAACTGAGACAGAATTCTAGGCTGGAAAATACATCGAAAATGCGGTCAATATGCGGACCGCATAATCAAAATGCGGACCGCAAATGCGACATGTTCCGTCGCAGAATGGAACAGAGTTCTGGGTTGAAGTTGGGTCAAGAATGCGGCCATAATGCGGACCGCATAACTGAAATGCGGACCGCATAATGACACCCTCCATCGCAGAATGGAGCAGAGTACTGGGCTAAACCAATGTCCAAAATACGACCAGAATGCGATCGCATTGTTGAAAATGCGAACCGCATTCTGGCCCTTCTGCGTCGCATAATGCAACAGATTTTTGAGGCGAGATCTGCGACCAAAATGCGAACCGCATACCCTGTTTGCGGTGGGTATGCGATCGCAAACCTGACATTTTTCAGGTACGTGTGCCACTTACTCCTAGGCCTATAAAAGGGACCCAAACCCGTCCCTTCTTCATTTTTCCAAGACTAAGCATAGTAGAAAGCCCCCAAACGACTCCTCTCAGAGCTTTCACACCTGAACAACCAAATCCCTCTCTTCCAAACTCTAAATTGAAGAAGGGAAGCAAGAAATTGAAGAGTTAAAGGAAACCCTAGCTGAGTTTCCCCCTCCTACGAGCCCCATTGGAAGCAAAGACCTAGAAATTGAGGAAATCAAAGAAGAGGGTCAAATAATTCACATGCAAGGTAAGTTACTACTCCCTTTCATGTGGTTTCCCCTTAAACCTTCATGATAGATGGTTGCGTGTCCGTAAGAACTTATGGAAATATGACTAGGAGCCATGAAATCGAAATAAGTGGGGTTAAACGGAATGGGTCATGGCTATTAAGGGTTGTAATTGGGCTGCATGTGCTGTAAATGCGTTGATGAGGTAAGGGATGAAGGGTGTAGAGAAACACCATGTGAATTTAGGAGATTTTGGTTAATGATAGCTGTCACGCGTAGTGAGTAATCATTGAGTTACTCTTAAATTGTAGATTAGAGAATTGTGGCAAATTGCGTAGCTTGAGAGCCGACGCAATCAGTACCAGGTATGTAAGACTATACCGTTCTTTCTTTTGCACGATTCCTATTGAATACAATGCCTCGAATGAGCCCCAAAGAACATTCTATTCTTAGAAGCTAGTATTGCTTTTTGTTGTGTTTTCCTCTATGGATTAATTATTCTTGCTTCGTGGTAACAATGTTGACGGAAGTCTTTGAGTCCTATAATTATATTGTTAAAAATGTATTCTTAATTTCATGAGAAAGAAGGGGGTAATAAATGTAACAAGTCAAGAACGCAAGCCATAAATAAATTCGCAATGCATGACGTGCATTATATATCTATATATGTATTTATTTTACTCCACCGAGCCGCGCTATAGTCGGCCGGGTACGGCACCTATTGTGCAACCACTGATCAGTTGGGTTATCACCGAGTCCAGAAATGGCCGGGTAGTTATCACCGAGTCCAGAAACGGCCGGGTAGTTATGACCGAGTCCAGAAATGGCCGGGTAGTTATGACCGAGTCCAGTAATGGCCGGGTAGTTATGACCGAGTCCAATAATGGCCAGGTATTTATGATTATGAGCCCATGGAGGCATGTGTGTGATTGTATGAGGTAACGGTTATGTAAATGATTTCAGTAACATTAAATGAATATGAAAATGACAAGCCCACAGTGGCGCAGATAGTGGGTTAAGGTAACGATTACGTAATGCACCCGAAAATGTGAATGTATTTGAAAATGGCAAATTCGCAAAGGTAATAGTATAATGCTGTAATGATGGAAATATGCAATATAACAACGACGAAATGGAAGCATGTAATTAGACATAAATATTACTACGTGACATGGTATCTGCCCTCAGAGGTAATTCCGTTCCTACGAGTTATATGTTTCCATCCTGATGCTTATATTACTGCTCTTACATTGTGTTTCCTGTCTTACATACTCAGTACATTTTCCGTACTGACGTCCTTTATTTCGTGGACGCTGCATATCGTGCTGCAGGTCCTAATAGGTTGGCAGACGGAGCTCCCCCACCGCAGTAGGACACCGGTTCAGCAGACATAACAAGATTCATCTTTTGGACTTGCTATAATAGGGTATGCATTTTGTATAGATGCTTTGGGCACGTCGGGCCCTGTTCCGACTTAGGATGTTTAATGTCTGTTCTAATAGAGGCTCAATAGACAATACCAGTGGTGTGTAGACAGTGATTGGCTATGTATAAATAGGTTTCAAGGTGTATCTATGTTTTGTAAATCTTATGCCTAAACACAGTGACACGTTTCCATGAATGTTTGTATGTATGTATGTGTACGAAGCGTGACCCCAATGAGAGGTCCAATTAAATGATCTTTTTGTTTGAAATAATAAGATAGCTGAAATGAAGGGTTCGCCGGTACTCTGCGAGCAGGGTCCGGTGCCCGTGTCGTGGGCCTGCCGAGTCCTAGGGATTTTCTATGAGCGGTGTCTAGTAGGGTCTTGATTATGGGTGTGTTGCGCGCCACATTTTATAATCAGGAGGCTACCTGACATTTAGGAATGTTACCTTCTTTCTGAATCTAGATCGTGCTTAGAGCTAAGTCGTAAGTGTCCATCTCTAATGCTTGTCTTGTTTTCCTACAGCGATGCCTTCGGCTAGGAAGCAAACTGATGCAAATAAATTTGATCAAGTGTTATCAATGCCATCTATGAACAAGACAAGAAAAGGCGTTGGTTAGCCTTGGAGAAGATCCAAGCGTCCATAGATCTTGCTATGGATGAATCTTGTGTTGAAGATGTACATTTGTGTTTATGTTGTATTATCGTGTAGTTATTGAAGACATTAATTCTTATTTGTTTGGTCCTGCTTGACTATTCTTAAAATTAGCCAAATTGTGGCCTTTTTGTTAATAGTTGTTTCGTAGTTGATTTAGGTTAAGTAGTTATTCTTTTCCTAGTTGATTTAGGTAAAGGCTCATTCTATATAAGCCTAAACACTTCATTATTTTGATACCTTTTGACATTATTATCAACCAAAAACCGGCAGCACATTGCTCCCAAAATCGTGTGAATTAACTTGTCCAATTTTGGTGTGATTCAAAATTGAACT
>MCJB01001688.1:0-7500 GCA_002018475.1 Nicotiana obtusifolia
ATATATATATATATATATATATATATATATATATATATATATATATATATATATATATATATATATCATATGGCAAACTAAAACGGACAAACAGAGACAGCGACTAGAATTTGCAAAGTTAGTTTGTTTCTAGATTTTCAGTTTCATCCTACCGTCACAAAAATCTGTGAAAATTCACTAGTACGCTGTTCATATAATTGAACCAGAACTTGACACGGAATGCTACAGCTAAGGATGGCTCTGATATCACAATATAGAATTTAAACACATAGATAGAGGTGATATAGCAGATATTAAATAAGGAACGTATCTTCGGTCATAGTTGTTCAAAAAAATTAAACACATAAATAAAGCTTTATAAAACTTTGATAGAAAATCTAGGAGCCTTCTAGCATGTGCTAGCATGTGCCTATCGTATGCCAAACTGATGGAGTAGGAACTCTTAAGCAAATATTTTAGCCCCAGGAACTTTTTCATAAATTATAATTACCCTAAAAATTCTTAATAAAAATTATTTCTTTCCATCAAAGAAACTACCATATATGCATAATTACATAATATCATTTGATATATTATATTTTTAAAAGATAAAATAAATAATTTATTACCTTATATGTGGGCCACACTAAAAATTTCTATAAGAGACGTTATACATTATATGTGGGCCACACATTAAATTTCTTACACGAATGACATATTTTATATTTATTAAATTGGTATCTCTAGAAAGAAAGCACTTACTAAAACCAGTGGCTAGTGGCTAACCCGCGACACCAGAACTGGGATTGGCTGATTGATTTTCTGTTCAGTTTTCAGAAAACTAGTAGCTAATTTAGCCCTATCCTAAACGTGGAAGATTAAAACATAAAGATAGACATATTAAACTACGAGGGGTCGTTAGGTAGGCTGTACTAAGTAAAATAATCTCTATATAAAAATTTAATTCGTCCAATATAATATTTAGTTGTTCAATTTAATTTATACATACTTAATACATAGATTACTTATACTTCATAGGAGGGCTTAACTAATACCAAGGGATTACTAATCCCTGCATTAACTATACCTGAATAAGACCCTAAAATTACTAAATCGCCCCTCAAACCCTTTTCCTAAATTTCTTTATATACAGAAAGAAGAATATTCAAGGATATAATTGTAAAGAAGATTTTGTACAGTTTTAAACTAAATATAAGCTTAGATTATACATTACATAGCTAATTTTTAATACAATAAACTGAACACTTGATAAAAAATAATCTCATCAGTATAATTCCTGCATTACTAATACCTACATTACTAATCTCTGCATTACTTGTGTTCGAAGCTCTCTCCTTTTGTTTTCTCTTCATTTCTTTCTTGTCAGTTGTCATTACATTTTGGATTCTTTTGTAAAAATTCCTTAAAACAAGTACCTGCTAACAGCGTGCAAACGTATTGATTAATTTGGATTTTGGTGCATCAAACTGTCATAGGAATATGACCATTAACAACATGAAGAGAATAATATTTTGTTATATATATTTAATCAGACGTCTTATATTCGAGTTTGTATATGAAATATTCTTTGATAAATAATATTTTTATTTTAATGAACTTTATGGGACGAAAAATTGAGTTAGTCGGGGATCAATTTAAATACCGAATATCAGATGAAAAAAAAGAAGAAAGAAAGCAACCATTAAGTTACTTTTGTTCATCTTCTGGTGCAAAGTACTGTCACGTAACCAGAAAATGTTAGTTCCGAGAAGAAGAATATATTAATATAACCAAAAAAACAAGAAGAAAAAAGAATATATTAATAATTTAAATTAAAATTAAAATTCACTAAACTCAAGAGCTCAAATGGAAGACCATTGGTATAATGGATTCCTTATACAATTTTCAACTTCCTGACGAAATCCCTGCGGTTAACAACCATCGACATGTCAAGATTCTAATTGGTTCCTGATCCTGAAGTAAGATCTATTTATAGTTGGTCAGTCCCTCACGGCAGGACTTCTCGTTTTTCATGAATGTGTTTCCCCTTTTGCTTATGTGAGTTTTACCCGCCTTTTACTCTGTTTGCTTCAGACCTCCTATGAGCCCCGATCGCAAAAAGTCTTTTAAGAAAAAGGCTTTCCTAAATTTTCGTAGCATCCCGATCGGAATACCCGGACACGACGAAGACTGGCCTGGAAATATTGTAGGTAATAAACGTGGACTAATAAACAACAGAAATATTATGGGTCATGTAACATGGCCAACAAACCTATTGTTGCAGACTTGCAGTGCATGAACTATATATATTCAGAAATCAAATATGATCAGTATTATTCAATGTACCCCACCAAATAAAAAATTGGAAAAATAAAGAGAAAAAAACAAAATACTTTTTCTGGACTCAACTTTTTCGACTTACATATGTGTTTGTAAAGTGAGTGAAGAAGATATTATTGAATCAAACAACATGGAACAAAAGGGTCCAATTTTTAGACTTTTTGAGCTACAATTTTTCCTGTGATATTCATGCTATTAATATATAATATTACCATAATATAAATCTTTAAAAAAAAAAATATTTAGAATCCGAAAATGTAGCTTACTAGTTATCTCTGGCCGTCAAATAAACCGTCGAATAAATTTACTACGTGAATTAGTTAAAGTACGAGCAAGCTGACCTGATATCACTGTCATACATAATACGTATTCACATAATCGGATCTTAGTTGTGCAATGCAAAGACACTTATACTCTTCGGGATGACCAATTATATTATTTTAGAATGTACAATAAATTTTCCTGGAATTATAATTCAGTTCAAGGCAGAAACTGCATTTTCATGCCTCGTCTCACAAATTCAATAAATATATTAATTCATATCTCCATTTTCTGCAAGAAGGGGCAAGTAGCATGGTTTCATTCCCTCATGAAAGCCGGTATCTCACTTTGAAAGAGAGTCTCGACATGATGGTGTACACCCAGTTCATAGCTAAGCTTATCAGGGGCTACAGGTCGACCGACCGACTAGGGGGCGGAAGGGGGCTCGAACCCCCTTGGCCGGAAAATTGATATGAGACAAAATTCATCTTGTGTCTCTATATATTATATTTTGAATCCCCTTAAAATAACCCAAACGCATAGCTTAGAGACCAAGGGATGCAAAACCTCAGTGAGGTTGCTGGTTCAATTTCCACTGGCCAATCTTTGTAAATTTTTTAACTTTTTCTTTTGAACCCCTTAGCGAAAATACTGCCTCCGCCATTGCGACTGGCATGTTGTATCTATGTGTATATGTGATGTGTGTGTGTAACCAGTTCATGGAGGTAACAAATTCTGCTCTTGTATTATAGATCATCCTTGTCAGATAAACTTAAAAGAAAACTAGTACTAAATACTTGATCAGTGTACAAATCATCTGGAGGTTGATATTCCAAGTAAAGATTAAATTGTTGAAACTTTCCAAAAGATTACATGTAATACATTCAGTACATACTTTTCAAAGGAGAAAACAACCAAATGCTTACCCATCTTTGGGCAATTTGACATGCTATATCTCAGACAAAAAGATACAACATAGATCTATATCTTTGTATGGCTATACTAGTATATACAAGTATAGTTTAGTTGGTTGACATTTTTCTTGCTCTACTTTCTGCTGACTTGAGGATCAGCGACAGATTTCTTTATACAATCCACAATACCTACACAATCAGCTTGAGGCACGGGACACCCTGAATCATCTTCAGACTCAGGAAATGGATCTGTGTGCGGAGAGCGAAGGCTCCCATGAGTTTGACAGGCTTTCATTGTCTTACAATGCTCTGCTTCGTCATCTCTAATGTTCATGAATACGTCATACAGATTATCTAAACAGAAAGCATGAGTTCATTCAGATTTGTATTGTCTAAAATAATTTACCAAAGGTAACGTTACGGCTTTTTTTCTCCAGATAAACATATATTATTGATGTGTATTTTACCTATTTTTGGTCTTCGGGTATTAGGCTCTCGCGAAGTCTGAAACTCATCTGATGCAATCACAAAATGGTTTAGATTACTGTACCAGATAGACATTTGGTCAAAAAGTGTATTTAAGGATCACTGTAACACTGACCAAACAAGTACAAGTCACCTCCCGTGTAGTAGCTCACGGCAATCTTTGGAGCGGGCAATTTCTTCAATTCCTCTGCAGAAGCATTAACACTGAATATTACTATACCATTTTGAGGTTAAGAATCTAATAGCATTAAGCTATCCCAGAAAAGGAATTGACTAGAAATATATGCAAATTCTTCCATCTTCCCTCTTCCCCGAGGTCCTTGTTCCTTTTCAAACATAGCGCTATCCTTGAGAAAGAGTCAAACAAATTAAAGGAAACTACCACTTCAAATTCTGGCTATTCCACTTTGCTGTTCAAAATATGCAACAACAACAAACCCGGTGTAATCCCACAAGTGGGGTCTGGGGAGGGTAGTGTGTACGCACACCTTACCCCTACCCTCAAGAAGGCAGAGAGGTTGTTTCCGGTAGACCCTCAGCTTAGGCTGTTCAAAATAAGCAACTGTTTTGAAAATAATACCTCTTTGCTCCTTGATGAATTTATCATAAGTCTCGTATGCATGGTTCTCCACACATTCAGAGAAATGATCTACAAGAATTGAAGCATCACCAAACTTTATCAGTATTCGCCTTGATAATGGTCCATACATGAAAAGGCACTAATCACTCCATAAAGTGCCATATCAAACATAAAATCATGACCGATAGCCACTGTCACTTTCAGGGAAATAAATCATAAAACTTAATGCTAAACAAAGAAGACATGCATGACAAAAATGTCAGAAATTGTGCTTTCATCTCCCAATTTTGCAAAGAAGCAAGATAGGTAAAAGATGCTACATATTTTTTGATGAGGTAAAAATGCTATAACACTTTTCCTTGAAATATTAAAATTGGTCTACAAGACAATGATGAACATTCCAGATATTATAGACATCCAGAACCATACTCTTTTAAACAATAAAGAGCTATGAAAAACTGAAAGGAGATAAAGAAAAGCTCTAGAGACCTGAACGTTAGATCCTAATATTACAACTTACATGCCATTCTTGGGCTCAAAGCATACATCAAGACTGTCATGAAATAATAGAATACTGCAACATGCTGCGCAAGGAATCGGTCAAACCACCAGGCGTTTCCTCCTAATTCCTGCAGTTGAACAACAATTACTTCAGGACAGATAAATATAACAATGAATTATTTTCAATTCAAGTAAATAAGGCTTTGTGACACACAATAAGTTGGTTCATTACTTTAATGCACGAAATATTCAGAAGATCCCATTCAAAAGAAAGTTTACACTTAGATTCTTTCACTATATAGGTACATTATATGAAATAATACATTTCTCCAACAAAAAGTTTAAATTAGCACGCGGAGAAAATGTAAGATCGATCCCTTCATATCGTAAAACTTGCTGAACAAACCATGTTTATTTATGAACAAATATACGCAGAAGCGCTTAACAACTTTGGCAGACAGATGCTTATCACTAGTAGTACATTAGAAGGAAGAGAGGAAAAATAAACTTGGGTTTTTGTTGGAAGGAAAACAAGAAGTTAGAAGCGAGAACATTACTTCCATAATGAGTAAATGGTGCATCTCATTCCAGCTCTCAGCAAAATGCACCTTCAGATAATCTGCTCTTCTCCACCAACCAAAGCTCTCATACATGTGAAGAACAGATATAAATGCTGTCATGAATAAATTATAATCCACATGTCAATACAGTGCACACCATATATTCAAGCCTAAAGAAAATACTAGAATTAAAATATTCCTAAATTCAGACTGATGTGCAAAAAGTGGTCTAGTACTACAAAAGAATCAGCAGCGTGAAACGTAGTATTTACCAAAATAAGGAACTCTTGCAATTGTTTCCAACACGAAGAACCTTGCATAGTTTCGGTCGTGATACAAAGTGTCAAGAATCTTTATCACCGAATCCTGAAATTATCAGAGCATAATTTGATTACAATGCCATTACTTTTTTAATCCATTGTCCAGCCGAGGGTCTATCGGAAACAGCCTCTCTAGGGCAGGGGTAAGACTGCGTACATCTTACCTTCCTATGAACCCACGGTGGGAAATCACTGGGGTTTGTTGTTATAATTTGATCACAGTCACACAAATTCTTAGCCAATTGGAATGCACAAAAGCTACTTAGGACTAAACCCTATGGCTATATGCTGAAAAATATTCGTGAACTACATAGTTCTCATGAAATATGATACTAAGCGAGATTCAGAAAATGCAATACCTACCGTGAGAAAGATATTTATAGACTGCTCAAACTTTACAACCCATTTCTCCAAACCATTAGGGGATGAATCATTGGGTGGCTCTCCATTACTTCCCCCTCCCACTTTGCTCGGGAAACTCTTAGGTGCAAACGATTTCTCCACAACCACTTCCTCTTCATTCTCTTGTAACAACGTTGCTCGAACCCTGCATGGTTTTCTGCATACAAGTCAACAACCAAAAGACAACTTAAACAAATCAACCTTGCTTTTCCACTAAACGTCAACCGAAACATCAATCAACCGGCAAATTCTCTACAATATGAACAGCAAAGCAATCAATCAATACTACACCTCAACTCAGTATTAGTTCAGGTTAGCTATATTAATCCACTGTATTTATTCTGCTCTATTTGGATCCATTTCATTCCGATACAACAACTATGCTTCATCCCCGAACACGTTGGAGTCAGCTATATGAATCCTCAGTGACCATATCACCATTTAAGCTCAACTCATGCCATTATATCCATTTCATTTCTGATATTAATAGACAATTTAACACTTGAGGCATAAATACACAGCAATGTGAATTAGAGAAAATGTCAGTTACTACTAAGCTTCAGCAAGGCCCAAACTTCAATCTTTTTTTGCTGGTAAACATCTAACTCTCAACTTAATACTGATAAAGACAAACTGATTAAAATACATGCTAAATCATCCTCTAGAAATGAAACAGATCCAACAGAATAACAAATTTTACTATTCTCTATTTCCTTCTTTTTCCCCAATTGCCAATACCAAATAACAAGAGAGGTGGGTAAAGTTCATTTTTTCAGCTAAATTTAAATAAAGACAAGAACTTTGTAGTATAGTTTACCTTGAGAGGGGACGTTGCGAAGACCCATAAGAATTTTGAAGTGAAAAAAGAGAATTGAAACAAAAGGGGGTCTGAGAAATGCATAAAAATGATGAGTTTTCAAGATTTCTTGCTTTGAAATAAGAAAAAGAAGGAACTGAGTTTCCAAAAGCCATAGCTGAAAGAGAAATAGCCATTGTTGAACCTTTTGCCTTCCCAGTAAATCGACCTAATACTATTTTAAGTCGGCCAGGGAAGGTAAGGAAAGTCGTTAGTTTTTCTGAGAAACCAATAGCTGTGTCAAACTGGAAAATGGACAAAGTGCAATGGAATTGGAACAGCCAGGGATGGTTATGAAAAG
>MCJB01001688.1:10000-16269 GCA_002018475.1 Nicotiana obtusifolia
ATTTGAATTTGTGTTTATTAAATTTTAAATAAATAGAAATTCTACATATTCATATGTTTAAAAAACAGACAGTCTTAATTATTTAATATTCAAATCATAAAACACATCTTAATATTCAGAAATGTATTTAAATTCAAATATCTTAACTTTAATACATGTTTTGCTATTCAAATTCAGACGTATCAAAAAAAAAAATGAGGCCCCATGTGGGCTTATAAAAATAAAATGAGGTATTGTCACGACCCAATTTAGGATTGTGACCGGCGCTTAGGAGCAAGTGCTCCCAAGTAAGCCTCATCGGAAATGTTACAGAAAATCGGACAGAGTTTTCCCTGTTTTTGGACCATCCAAAATTTTTTCCTGTCTCAAATCAACAGCCAAACGTCCTAATATTAGACCAAACAATTGACAACTTGTCAATTAACCAATACGAGTCTCCAGTATAACTAAACCACCAACTGACCAATAGAAATACTAATTTATCTCCAACTTTGATAAATAAGAACGATACTCAACATAAGACTATAATAACGAAAGGATACGCATAACACTAAAATAATGACTATGGAGCAACTCTAAGAGTTCAATGAAAAGATCATAACAATAAGAAAAATCTCTGGCCACGCGAACAAGTGCGAGGCTCACCGAGAAATATCAACCTGTGCGCTCTAATTAACGAAATCCTCGCCTGCGTCAACTGCTGTCTCTGTAAAAATAATTAGCGGGGAATGAGTCGCTAGCTCAGTGAGTAATAACACTTAACCACAACCGTTTTTATTTGGGGACAAGTCAGAAACATACTAGTATCTCAAAGAAAAATAACATAAAAATACTCTTTCAGAAACAATAAATAATTTCTAGTCTCATCACGCTTTTCTTGTAGTAAAATATAATAAACAATTCAGTAATAAGCTCGGTAATAATTGTATAATATCAGTATTCACAGTTTGGGAGGTTTCAATGAACGGATCATGTAATCGGTATAACTATGGACTTCTTCGCAAGAAGTCAAATATAACTATAGTCCCTACTCGAGGGAAATCGGTAACGGTATGCTAGTTCTACCTTCCCACTAGCGAGGGCTATAACGGTAATCGGTAACTTGTAAATACAAGGTGCACCAGGTCTAACAAACTCGCCGTTAGCTGCGGGATCCTTCAATGTCTACTCCCATTTATACTTGTCTCTGTAATCCGTATATACTCGTAAAAACTATTTTAAAACAATATAGGGCATATCAATTCTTATCAAATCATATAATTTCATTCGGTAACGGTAATCATATCTCAAGTAACAATAAAACATATCTGGTGACAGTGAGAATATTTATAACAACTGTAATCATCTCAAATAATTATTTCGGTATCATATCGAGTAAAGGACTTGTCCCACATGCAATTTCAAAATAATCGATAACATGTTCGTATTAAAAATAATCTATAAATTATGCAAGTTATAAAAACACAAATTGTGGTAAGATTACTACTCACAGTACTCGTGCCGAAATACCAAATGCTTCACCTCGAGCAATTTGTACAGCTTCCTCCAATCAATCTATAATTACATAATATCGATCTCATGTTAATTTCTTTATTTAGGATAATTCATAGCTAATTTAGAATACCTAACCCGTGGATTTTGTGTTTGACTTTTAATTCGTCAATTTATACTTGCTCATGCTACTGGAAAATTCAGAATACTTCAAACTCTATTAAATACAAACTATTCATATGATATACCCAATTAATTCACGAAAAAAGTCCCATAAATTTCTCAATACCCTTTAACTTTATCTTTCAAATTTTTCAATCCAAATTCCAAAATTATATCTACTCAACCCTATAAGAATCATGTATATAAAATTCCATTGTCTGTACTAGATTAAAAGTAAACTTGAATTTTGTTGTTCCTTCCCTTAGTTAACGAAGTAATAGCTAATAGTGTTCTAAGTATTAAGTAAAGGAATCAGATTACCATGAAAAAGTTTTAGAATTCAATTACCTAGCTTGTTTCCCTTCTCTGTGAATCCCTTTGCTAGAACAGGGTAAACCCACTTTTGATTACAAAATTCTTGTGAAAGCAACTCTCAAGATTACCGAAGCAGTGGCGGACTCGCGGCGAACAAGATTGAGAAAACGGAACTTTGTTTCTTTCGTTTTCTCCTTTCTTTGCCGTTTTTGTTTCTTCCTTTTCTCTTTTCTTCTTCCCTTTCTCTTCTTTCTTTTTCTGTTTCGTTTCTTTTGTTTCCGTCTCTTCTTCTTCTGTTTTTTTTTTTGTTTTGGTTTTTTTTTTTTTTTTTTATAACCCTTTTCAACTTTTTGCCAAATATGTTCCTAATGGGATTTGGTCTCTTTATTTTAGTTTAACTAGGTTTACTACTTTTATTTGATTTATTAGATTAATTTGTTCTTTTATTTATTATATATATATATATATATATTATTTTTGAAAAATCCTTAACTACTCATTATTTAATAGGAGATATTACATTCTCCCCACCTTATGAAATTCGGTCCCCGAATTCGCTCTGGTACGTACCTTTAAACTGCAATAAATGAGGATACTTGACTCGCATAGCATCTTCTATTTCCCAGGTAGCTTCTTCAACAGTATGATTTTTCCATAAAACTTTCACGAACACAATTTCTTTTGACCGTAGTTTTCTTATCTGTCTATCAACAATTTCCATCGGCTCTTCCTCGTAGGATAACTTCTCATTAAGCGGTATAATTGGTGCTTCCAGCACCTGAGATGAGTTTGATATACATTTTTTTTTTTTTTGCATTGAGACATGAAACACTGGGTGAATAAAAGATAACTCAGGAGGAAGTGCCAAACGATAAGCCACCGCTCCCACTCGACCTAGTATCTCATACGGTCCTATAAACCTGGGGCTCAACTTGCCTTTTTTTTTCCAAACCGCATCACACCTTTCATAGGGGAGACTCATAGGAACACTTTGTCCCCAATTGTGAACACTAAATCTCTTCTTCTCTTATCAGCATAAGACTTTTGTCTACTTTGAGCTGTAAGCAATCTCTGTCTGATCAACTAGACCTTGTCCATAGCTTCTTGTACTAGGTCGGGTCCCAATAACTTAGTCTCACCTGCTTCAAACCATCCGATAGGAGAACGACATCTTCTACCATACAATGCTTTGTATGGTGCCATTTGAATACTGGACTGGAAGCTATTATTGTAAGCAAATTCAGCTAATGGTAGATAAGTATCCCAACTACCTCCAAACTCAAGAGTGCAAGCTCTCAACATGTCCTCCAAGATCTGAATAGTACGTTCAGACTGCCCGTCTGTCTGTGGATGAAATGCAGTACTAAGATTTACTCGTGTACCCAATGCTTCTTGAAAAGATTTCCAAAAGCGTGAAGTGAACTGTGATCCTCTATTAGAGATGATGGATACTGGAACTCCGTGAAGTCGGAAAATTTTGTTCATAAATATCTATGCATACCTGACTCCATCATATATAGTCTTCACCGGCAAAAAGTGTGCTGATTTCGTTAGTCGGTCTACAATTACTCATACCGAGTCATAACCTCTAAGGGTTCGTGGTAGCTCGGTGACAAAATCCCTAGTAATTCTTTCCCATTTCCACTCTGGAATCTCAATTTGTTGTAGTAGTCTTGCGGGTCGTTGATGCTCAGCCTTGACCTGCTGACAAGTCAAACAACTAGAAACAAAGTTAGCAACATCTTTCTTCATACCTTCCCACCAATAAAATTACTTCAGGTCATGGTACATTTTTGTGGATCCAGGATGTATAGTGTATTTAGTGTTGTGAGCTTCTTGTAGAATAGCATGTCTCAACCCATCTACGTCTGTTACACATAACCTGTCACCCATTCGAAGAACACCATCACTTTCAACGATCATATTCTTGCTTTTACCAGTTAAGACCTCATCTCTGTATTTACATAATCGTTCATCCTCATATTGGGTGGCTTTAATGCGCTCAACTAATGAAGACTTAGCCTGAGCACAAGCCAACAATGTCTCTGAATTTCCGACACTAAATTTGATACCTGTATCTTCCAGTCTCTGAATATCGTTGGCTAAAAGTTTCTTTGCTGGGGCTATATGTGCCAAACTCCCCATAGATTTTCTACTCAATGCATCAGCCACCACATTAGCTTTTCCAGGATGATACAAAATAGAACAATCATAGTCTTTGAGTAATTCCATCCAACGACGCTGCCGAAGATTTAGATCTCTCTGCTGAAAGATATACTTCAGACTTTTATGGTCAGTATAAATCTCACAAGTTTCGCCGTATAGATAATGCCTCCAAATTTTTAGAGCAAATACCACTGCAGCCATTTCCAAATCATGTGTAGGATAGTTTTGCTCGTGCTTTTTCAATTGTCTCGAAGCATAAGCTATAACACGGCCATTTTGCATGAGAACGCATCCTAATCCGACTCTCAAGGCGTCACAGAATACTGTAAATCCTCCAGGACCTGATGGTAAGGCTAATATTAGTGCAGTTGTCAGACACGTTTTGAGTTTCTGAAATCTTTGCTCACATTCCTCCGTCCACTGAAACTTTGTATTTTTCTGTGTTAGTTTGGTCAGCGGCGATGCTATTTTGGAAAAGTCCTGCACAAAACGCCTGTAATAGCCTGCTAAGCCTAAAAAGCTGCGAATCTCTGTAGGAGAAGTAGGTCTGGTCCATTTCTGCACAGCTTCAGTCTTCTTAGGATCTACCATAATTCCATCTTTAGATACAACATGCCCCAAAAATGCTACTGAGTCTAGCCAGAATTCACACTTCGAGAACTTAGCATAAAGTTGATGTTCTCGTAATGTCTGCAACACAGTCCTGAGATGATTCTCGTGTTCTGTTGGCTACGAGAATATATCAGTATGTAATAAATCAATACTGTTGCGAATGTATCCAGAAACGTCTTGAACACCCTATTCATTAAGTCCATGAATGCAGCTGGAGCATTAGTCAGTCCGAAAGGCATCACAAGAAATTCATAGTTCCTGTATCGAGTTCTGAAAGCAGTCTTAGAAATATCTTCATCTTTGATTCTAAGTTGATGATAACCAGAACGGAGGTCAATCTTTGAAAAGTGGCCAGCTCCTTGTAGCTGATCAAACATGTCATCTATACGAGGCAAGGGATATTTATTGCGTATTATTATCTTGTTCAACTGCCTGTAGTCAATGCACATTCTCAGGGATCCGTCTTTCTTCTTTACGAATAGTATCGGTGCACCCCATGGTGATACACTGGGTCTAATAAAACCCTTATCTAGCAAATCTTGTAACTGTTGTTCTAGCTCCCTCAACTTTGCTGGCCATATAATATGATTTGCGTGTCCGGTGTTTGAATCAATACCGAAGTCTATTTCTCATATTGGAGATAGTCCTAGTAAATCCTTAGGAATACATTAGAGAATCTATTATTATGATATTTTTTTTTCTCAAACTAAGTGTTTCTTCTCTTGTGCCCCTTACCGTATCAATGAGACCCAAACAACCTTTATTTTGTAACCATTAAGCCTTCAAATATATATTTCGCTTATCTGTAAAACCTATAATCCCCTTTTTGGACAAAACTAGCTTTTAAAGTTCACCAAACTTAATAATCTTTCCATAATGATCTTGGGTACCTCGGTAAGAAGATAATTGATCCATACCCATCAGTACGTTAGAGTCAACCATATCAAGTACAACTTGGTTTGCTAGGGTTTCTTTCTCTTAACTTGAATCTTAAAAGCTTTAAACACATGTCTAAATACAATAGATTTTTCACATAAGTAGTAACCCAAAAGGATCACTTAATATCTCAAAATGTTCTTGATTTTTAGATCTTCCACTCATATTAAAGTTCAGATCATTTTCTTATGTGAGTTCTTGCACGCCTATCATGTCCAAATTTTTAATCTTTCTGTTAAGTGCAACTGCTACAGAATAGGTCTTCATATATGCAGTTACTACCTTGTTTAAACAATTAACCAACCTTTCAACAAGCCTCTAAACTTAAGACGTTGCTTGCGTATCCAACTGAGAAAGTTTTGGTGTTATATGTAAGTATATAAATTGTCTAAATTAATTTATTAAATAATCTAGCAGGAAAATTCACGCCAGAAACTATCAAGAAGGAAGTGATTCATAAACACATTAGCGATATTATTCTCAAATTAGTTTGTTGCTCTTGTTGGCATCCGTAAGAGTACAGTAGCATTACATGTATTCGCCATGTTCTCTAGTCTAAAAGTTTCATGTTCCATAGGCCTCTTCAT